>RXPK01004904.1:0-49068 GCA_004143645.1 Protaetia brevitarsis
CCTGCTTAGTAACATACCTCTTTTATTATCGATGTAATAAACAAAAGGAACATGGCTTTTGTCACAAGCCGCCATCTCCAAATCATAAAGATAATTAAATTTCTATTTGACTCAGCAGTATACTTATACTATGATATAGTTTACCAGCAAACTTTTGGTACCCTCTTGTGCTCCATCTTCATCCTATAGTAGCTGGGATGCTTATGGACTATTTGTTGAAACACTCCGCTTTGGTTAATTTTGCTTTTCAACTTTGTTTACGTAGATGACAGCATTACTTCTATTCCCGCTAAGGAGATTGAATTTATTAGACAAGAGTTTAACACGTTTGGTCTACATCTACACTGAAAAACCGATTTGTTTGATGATACCAAATTTTGTTTAAGCTAACTAGATATTGAGCTAAATATGGGCAAACAAATATTTGGTTAATCGAACCAAATTATTTATTCAATTAACCCTTTATTTATTTGAAATAACGAAATATTTTGTGGGATTAACTAATTTCCCATGATAAATTTTGTTGTCCTGAACAAATTGCTTTTTCAGTGTACAGTTTACTGCAGAGTGATGAAATTGATTAGTTTAAAACGTCCGAAAACATACCATTACCAATACCCGAAAAGGTCACTGGAGGTTGGCAACACTATTTGGGTTGACAATGATAGAATTTTGATAACACAATTTCTTAAATTCATTGAAATATTAATATAAGAAGATGTTGTGGGGAAGACACATGTCAATAAGCTCGGAACCTTTTACTAATAGGAGCTGATGTTTCCATTGCATTTATTCTTGATAAATAGACGTCGAACTACGAAAATTACCGTAAAAAGATTTATTCCCTAAAAAGTCAAAATACCAGGTAATATAACATGTGTTGCCAACCTATACTGTTAATTCTCTGATGTCTATCCGTCTTAATATTTTTAAAACAAATTAAGATTTTTGCCCCAAAAAGTAGTGCATAACACACGGCTAGGAACTTTTTTGCGATATTCCTTGTAAAGCCTCGAATTTCCGTCAGCCGACAAACTGTACTCATACTCCCAAAACTATTATTGCTGTTACCTAGACTCTAGATAGTAAAATCATTAGAAACTGTAATCGACGCATCTCTGGGGACTGGCATCAGAAATCATCTTTTTCAAATAGATACATCAACTATTAATCTAATCACCTTATTAATCAAAAAATTAATACCATAAAAACTATAAAGAACAGAGTGGCAAAAATATCGAACCAACAATCTTCCCAAGAAACATTTTAATCCTTTCTTTTATATTTTCAAAAACAATGGTTACCTAGATAGATTGCTATCCTCCATTTTGTTTCATTTGCATTGTAGGTTTCGTTTACCTGTTGCGAACCATCCAGATGCACAGGATTTCAAAATGTTTTATATAGAACATCTTTTTTGCAAACTATCATCAATTTTTAGAACATACAACATTTAAAAGAAATTATAACAACAAATCTAATATGGCTTTGTCTTTTAAATTAAAAGACGCAATACCCTTATCGCTTCAATCTGATATCATTTACAAAATAATGTGACGAATATATATGATTTGGTACGAAATCCAACCGAATTTGCAAAATTGTCTGACTGTCACAATTAGTAAAATAAGATTCATTCCAATAGTGGAGTACCTCTGGGATAGTATTTTCTTTTTTCAATTGTTTCAAATTGTAAAATTACGGCAAAGTTGCATTCATTTCAGGCGATTATTTAAAGGATAAACTGGGGATACAAACTATATATTAGGCTATCAAAACTTGTACTGTTTACCTAAATATCTCCCAGCTATTATTAACCGTATTATTATGCAAATGTGTTGTTTACCTTTATAGAGGCTTTCTACGATCCTACGAGAAGGATACCATCAACAAAGGAAGAGGAGGATTAGCGTATTGTAACTTGGTTGGTCACGTGTATTCTTGGGTAATTAACACATATTCAGGGATGTTATTGCTTGAGAATACACGTAGCTGACAAGTGGCGACCACCCGAAAGGACCTGGATGAAATTAATATGGTTTACTGTAACGGAAATCTTCATTCATAGGAGGAAGCTCAGAATGCGTGTTGTGTTATGCATTTCACGATCTATTTTGAGCTTACTTCTAAAATTCACCATACGATACATTGTACATGATGTATAAAGGATAAGTACTAGTGCTGCGGAAATCGCCAGATATCAAAAACCGATTTTTCTAAAACCAGTTTCACGAAAACCAGCTAATCGGTTTTCAGTAAATCGGTTCATAAAATCTGTTTTGAAACGGTTACAATTTTTTTCATTGTGACATATAGCAATATTTAACATTCATACCTATTATGCAATTTTGAGAGATAAAGTCGTAAATTATTTAATGGACATTTCGTCGTTTTCAAAGATAATAATTATTAAGTCTGCATTTTTAAAATAGGTATATACTTTAAATACAAAAACATATTGTCAATGCGCAATAAATGTCTTTTTATCTTAACACACACCAAATGTTAATATTATTCTTTTAATACAAATGTTGTTCACGATTATATCTGAAAACGGCGTAATATTCATTAAATGACGAACGACTTTACCTCTTAAAATTAGGAATTTTAATATTAAATATGACTGTATGTCGCAATAAAAAAGAAATTAACCGTTGCCAAATAAATTTTAAAAACCGATTTTCAAACTCGATTTAAAAAAAGGGGTTTTATTTTAAAGGCGATTAATCGTCACCCAAACCGGTTTCAATTCGCAGCACTAATAGATACTTTCTTCATTAATATATGTGTTGTTTTTTATGTTTAATACACTGAGAGAAAAAATGATTCAGTTAATTTAACACTAGTGCCATTATAATGAACGTGCTCTGAACTTTAAATAAACTTTACAAAAATGGTTAACATTTTACTGCTAATTGAACACATAAAAAAGTTAAAAGCAATTTTAAACCATTATCTATTTTTGTGAGGCCACTTTCTTATGGTTTGTATAAATATTGATAGTGTTCTCTCGTCTCGGTATCTTAGAAATTTAATATATTTGTTTCAATTGTTTTAAATTAAATTATATATTCTAGTGTTACTTTACTAGTGTGAATCACTACGTCTTATTGTTGACTGATTCAAAACAAACAGTTCTTGTTCTGTTTAACAGTAATAATTTCCCAGTTACGAAGTAATTCAAATCTCATTTGAACATTTGTTCTTGTAATTATATAAGCGTCATTATGAAGAAGTAGTATATGGAAACTTATATAGCTTCAACTTGGAAAGGATTATAGCAATGATACTAGCAACCTCTGATGTGTTGAGAGAAAATTGTCTTCCAAATGTAACAACTTATCTCATGCCAGGCAGTTAAATAGGTAAATATATATTCAATAGATCCACCAGAATCTATTGAGCATATTAGTCTATTATTATTACATACCATTTTGACGTCTATTGTGAGAGAGGTCGATAGTCTGATAATTAGTAATCATAAAGAGCCTCTATTAGGTTAAAATTAAGGGAATTAACATTTTAGTTTGTGTTCCACATAGGAAAACAATTAAACGCTTGCTTTGGTGCTTTAATGTTAATAATTGTCAGATGTTGTGACGTTGCGCGGTGAAGTTCGGCAATATTTATCGCAAATGATATAAAGACATATGTGCTGCCAAGGAGTTCTACTGCTGCTAAATAGGGCTTGCTTCTTGCAGATTTATTATAGTTAGCAGTTGCTAAAGAAATAAAGCCGTGTGTGGCTTTTTATATATTAGAATACTTATTTTTAAATGCAAAATCTCTATAATTTTTAAGTTATAATCGATTTAGATTGAACTATTTATTGTACTTAATATGAACTACTATTCACGACTGCTTTTTTGAAAATTAGCGAATCAAATGTTTCTTATAATTTTAGGCGTTTTCCCGAAACCTAGATTTTGTTATTAGGTCCACACTAAACTAATTATTATTAATAATGATTAATAAATTTTCAGTTCAGTTATCCTGAAGAAGCTGTCAGTATGAACAGCGAAACGTCGAGCGAAAGTTTTGACACACGGCGAAACCCGCAAGAAGCTGTTAGTTATTAATAAATTTTGTTACTGTCTCAATAAAGAAATTGCCTTAAATACTAGAAAATTTACATGCATTCTAGAGTAAAGACTATCTAAATTAAACTGACAAATAAAAGTATAAATATAGAATACGAAATAGGGTCCCATTAACCCTTACTAAGTACAATTAAAAACAAGAACTCGGGAAGACCGCGAGGGGGGGGGGAGAGAGAGGGGGGACTTCATGCTACAATACTTTTACAAAAACAAATTCTTCTCCAAATTTGAAATATACAAAGACATTGTATATTTCAAAACCGAACATCATGCGGTTTATTTATTAATTGATTAAAGATTTAATCTACAATGGTTCTATTGATCCACTCGATCCTAATACATACATACACACATGTATAACCTATTTATAACGCCTACTTTAAACGCAAGGATTCAATTTAGAGAAAGGATTTCCTAAATATTCTAAGTATTTCTTTAACTAATAAAAAGAAGGGAAATGTCCTTACATTCACCAAAGTTTTGAAAATATATTTAAGAGAACATGTTGCGACCCACGAAAGCCATCTTCAAGTCCTCTACAAGTCAAAAAATAAAATACATTGAAATAGAATGCAGTGATCACATATAGTTAAGCCCCTTTCAAACGTTGTTGATACTTGATTCCACTAGTTGAACGGACAGTTGTCAAGGAGCATACTGATATGAACTATTTCACACGGCTTCAATAATTTAATTATTAAGTTTTCAATGACAATCAGCTAATTGAGAATAAACCAGGCAACTTAGTTCAATCAACTAAACCTAAACAGGCCTTATACTTAAACGTTAAACTTGAGTCTTTATCACTTTTTTTAATGGTATACATTAAAATAAGTGATAAAATTAATAAGGTTGGTGATTAATACTTACAAAACGTCGTGTTACGAAATCTAAAAATTAAAACGTCAAAAATGGACATTTAAAAAATCATACGGCAGAACAAAAGAGACAAAAAAACAAAACGACAGATTAAGATTAAAAGTAAAACTGACTGGGACTGAACTGACTGACTTTACACGGATGTGGAATCAAAACTAAGCACGGCATCGCAATATAACAAAACTGTCCAAAATAATATGAAAAACATATAAGTATGTGTATTGTGTCTGTGTGAAAGAATACCACATATACTGTAATCGTCAAAATTTAATTATAAGGAAAACCGAGAGTAGGAAAGATTGAAAGTAATTCCAGTTGAAGGTTATTGATTCGAATTTATATTTTTATATTTTTTTTTTAATTTGTGATGTATTCACAAATAAAACACGTCTGGTGTCTGACATTTTATTTCGCGAAGTGGCACATGAATGAGACGTTACACACAAGTCACAATTATGTTACCATTGCAACACCGTCCAAACAGTACATACACTCTACAGAAGATGGCGCTGTGCCATGAATACTACATAGTTGAAATATATTTATGTATTCTACAGCTACACATTTACTTTTATCATTTAACATTATGGCTGATAGAAATAGAAAACATATTTATTTTAAATAAGTTAAATTTTTATTTCACTTTGCAATAGAATAAGAATACGGTCAAAAATAATGATTAAAAATTCTGGAGGAAATAGAATTATTTATGCTACTGCTGACTGCGTAATAAACCAATATGCAAAAACTTTTTTGTTTTTGAAATAAAAATAATTAATAATAAAAATAAGTCTAGCATAAGGATAGGTAATATTCTCCCCCCTAACTGTAATTTATATTGCCTACGTATTAGAGAACTCAGCTTATTGTATCAACAAACTTGACATTGAATATACGGTATGGAATTTTGTTGTTTTTGAGCAAAGCAAACAGGTGTACAACTTCTATCAGCAACTCAGCAATTAACTTTAGTAACGTTTGTAAAGCTCAAACATAGGTACCCTAACTATGTTTTTTTTTTTTAGAAAAGATTGCATAGAAAAACTTGACACAAAATTTCCTTTCATAAACCAACTACTGGTAACTTTCCTTCGCTCATTCTATAAATACGGCCGACTAATTAAGTGGAAAGGAGCCTTAATAGTCCTGCAATATGTCAATATCTGTGTAGAGCAAATTCCAGAAATAATATCCTTTTCACGGGCTCAAAAGAGGAATTGATACATGACATGTTTTAGAGAAGTCCCAAAATATATAGATGCCAAATCAAACATCAAGAGTTTCCACCATATTACGTATGAGAAACTCCCTAATTGGGGCTTATGAAATTTCGCTATAATATAACGCTAATGGGGACTTCTTTTTTTCTTATTCTTATCTGTTAGATATTTTTTCGCAATTTATTTCTTTCTGCTTGGCAACATCAAAAGGCACAAATTTCCTTTTTGTTGCCGTATTTTATATTCGAAACAAATAAGAAAAGAAAATATATAAAAAGGTAAAACAGCGTATAAACAAATATTATCCTCTAATATTATTGCTTATATACGCACACGAACAAATAATTAGCCTAGAGCACCCTAAATTTATTCCAAGTAAATATGTATATTTACCGAAAGGAAATTGCTAAACATATGGAGTAAATATTTATCTTCGGTACGCGGGTAATAAAATATGCATATGTGTAGCTAAGCCATCTACTAAGAGAATAATTGAGTTACATCTACTAAAATCAAGTCCATAAATAAAAGTCTCTGATTAATAATGTAACACTTGGATATATATTCTTAGATCATGTTCGTTTAAATTATATTAAACAAAAAGAAAAAATGTAGCCTTAAATAATAATCTGAATTATTTTGTTGTAAATGTAAATGGAAATATTCGTCATTATGGAAATATTTTAAGGTAAACATATCTTCCCATTAGAGATTATCTTTTTTCAAACAATTAAGTTCGATTTTAGCTAGAAAATTAGATTAACGCCTTCACGTAGATGTTTTTCTTGTTGACTAGCAGTGATGATCTCGAGTTTCGAGACCATCAAAACCTGGGGAACTGTTTCATATGTGCTATCACTAGGACATTCCTTGGCATCGAAATGAGCGCATGCTGGGATAAAATGCTTTATTCAGTTGCCACCGGTTTACCATCAAGCATTCTAAGACTAAAGCTTTATATCTATTCAACCAGTGACACATGTATTTTCGTTCGATTATGAAGAAATTTTACGTACTTGTTCCAAATAGGTATGGACAATCCGCATTTATATAAGCTGGGTACGTTGTCATCAATATTTGCATACGTTTCTGACGGTTCATTAAGGCTTTAGCTATCATCATGAAGAAGAATGCATATAAAAAGACAATAAAATTAGCTAGCTCAACGGATAAAATTTTAATGAACGCAAAAGAACAAAAAAACAGAATTTTTATCCCAACGACGCTAATTAACAATCAAATTTATTTTTCAAAAAGGGTTAAATTACAACTGTACAGAAAAAACCTTGAACTGAAGGTTCTGGCCTAAAATAAAAACTGCACTTGACTCTAAATTAAAATAGGATAATGCTATTTCCTATGCAAAGCAAAAGTTTTGTTTGTTCAGGAAAATTATCCAAAATATTTCCATTTCAATCCACGTGGTTTCAAATTAAAATAAACTAAACGCAAGAACAAAGCTTCGACTCAGCCAACCGAGGTGATTGATAATTAAAAATGAAACAGCCAAATTGAAAAACGGAAAATTAACTCTTTAAACTATAATGAGAAAAAATAAACTAAAATGTATCTTCCCAAACAAAAATATTAATATCTTTATCTCTATAAAGTGCACCACTTCAATATATTAACAATTATCACAAAAAGAAATCCTTCCTCGACTAAATAAATACAGATTTTACATGAGACTTACAATATCAAAATGAATTACAAAATGGCAACCAAAATATAAAAATACGTCTACTCACGTCAATAGTCGAACAAAGAAGTCCTTAACAAAACTCTACAATTGTTTTTCTTACAAAAACCCTTCTCAAAATCGTACAACGCAGTCGTATAAACAATACGCCAATATTGAATAGAATCCGCATTAAATCTACATGAGCAAACAATAGACATATTAATGAATGGAATTAATTAAAAAAACTTAACACTTAATTAATTAAATCATACAATTAACTCTTTAACTAAAATTTATACAAAACAAAAAATATAATTGTGAAAATTTCTCGGTCAACTGAAATCAAACGAACGGAGTAATCATAAAAACAAAACTATGCAACTTAAAATACACCCAGCGGTAACGCGGGCTATTTAACCACAGCAATATTTTCAAAATTGACTTTAAAAATAAATTTTCTAACTACAGTTTGTTATCTATGTCATTATCCATAGCAACTGAATAGGTCGATTGTTTTTTTTTTTTTATGAATAGCACATATTGCCATAACGATATGAAATAATTTGTTTTCTTTTGCACCCATGAACAGCACGAATATAATAGGCACAAACTATATTTTAGACGAATCTCAACGAATAAAGCTTACGTAGTTTATCGTCATGGCAGTGGCGGATTTACTTTACATATTATCATTATTAATTTATAATTCAATTTTGTCAATTTTAAATCTTTTGACCTACATGTTTGTCATTTAAATTTGTCTATTTTTTTAAATTATTGTTTAATTAAGCTGACCATGTTATTGCTACTGTAAGTGACTTTCAAATTTACACTGTTGAAAATATTACGGTGTTGGCGATAATTTTGCGCTAGTCAAATATTTTAGTGTTGATTTTTCCAAACTTTGCCAGGCGATGACTACGCTATTTAATACAACAGAAATTACTAAGAATTTCCTGTGAATTCTTTGTTCAGATATGAGGATTGACTATTTTTCTAGACATTCAGAAGCGTCAACCAATCAGAATTTTTCCCTCGGATAGAAATATAGAAACCCCACGCTAATCTAGTATTAGCATTATACGCACCACCTGCATTGCACGTGTATCTGTTTTCGTGTTTGATTCCTCCGTATTAACATATCCAAACAAACCACCAAATGTGACTGACTTGCAAAGTGTAACCTCGTGGTATTAAACGTTAATTCCAGGTGGACATAAAATTTCAACATCTTAAAGATGTATTGGGAACATCTATTTACGCAATTAGTTTAGACTTGAATCAAATAGCATAAACATTCACTTAATTTATAATGTTCCAAAAACTCATTTTTAAAATTGGTACGTTTAGTTGAAACCAAAACTTTTTGAATTAGTTGGTTTTGCATATTTATAATTGAGAAGAAACGTCTTAAAGAGAGAATATTGTAGCACTAAGAAATAGGAGTTGCATATTAAAAAACGTTGTGTTAGAATGGGTTAAACACCCAATAGATCGCATTAATTAGTTAACAGCTAGTAAATTTGTCTGGTCTAATCAAATAAATGTGACTAGAAGTTTTTATAATTTCCACGTGTCAGTGGACAAAATAACCATTAGCAATTAGACAATACTTGACTATCTTTGCTCGTCAAATTTAAACTCTCTATAGTTCTCGACAAAATAACACGAAAAGAGGTGGACCTCTCCTGACTATTATTATTAGTCAAAAATATTAAGCTTTTCAACAGTGTATACTTATTCACATGCTTTACGCATTGTCCATTACAGTTGTTCTACTGAGGATAAATGAATTTATTTCGAGAGCTATAGAAACAAATAAAGGAGTTCGCAAATTTTCGCTGGTATCTTTCCCCAATATTGTGACATCTACTTAAATTCTACTTTGAAATTTGAGTAAATTCTAAGCGACGTTTGCCTTCCTAAACAAAATCGGATTTCCGATTATAATAGTATATTTAATTTAAAATACTATATACCTAGACTCCATGCATAAGCAACATAATTCATGATCCTCAGCGGCCAGTTCAATGTTTGTTTAGCATCTACATGTAAATGCAAATAGCTGCATACGTGTGTTTCTAAAGCTGTTGACTACATGGCAGGGCAGTATTGTTTCTGTAAAAGTTATGCGCATATTTTAAGTGCTATATTAACCTTGGTGCGGTTGCGAGAAATCAGTTAGCGTTAGTGGCCGTGGCGGTATTTACACCGCTTTCGGTATTTTCTGTTTGAAACACCTAGGCGATTCTGTAAGTAAAAATTAGAATTTTCTCAATAAATAAGTGTTAATAAAGCGGAAACTTAAAGTAAAAAAAAAACTATTATTGAACATGCTTTATTTTTTACTGAAGCAACAGGGTAACCGTTAAATACTTCTAACTAACTAGGATAAGAAAAAACTGTTGTAAAATGATTAAATTCGCAAGACGAAAAACAGAAAAATTGATAATATAATAAAACTTTAAGGAAATTAAAATAAAAAGTAAACAAATTAATTGTTTATATTCATACATCCTCAAAGTCGTCTTGATCACTTAATTGTGCACACGAATTACAAAAAATTGTTGCAAACTATCCGGCTGTGCGTTTAAATTCTATCAACCCTGTTATCCTGCGCATAAAACAGTAATTAGAGAATATCTATGGCCTCTTCCAGACGAGGCGGTTTAGTTGACTCAACTGAGTTGCCTGGTTTGCTCTCAACTAGTTGATTGTCATTGAAGACCTACTGAAGCCGTCCAAACAGACAAGTTGACTCCGTGTGAAAGGGCCTAGGCGGTTCCCAATCATTTGCTACATCAGTATACTCCTTGACAGCCGCCTGTCCAACTAGTTGAATCAACTATTCGCTTCGCCTGAAACTAGCCTGAGTGTACACTTTATTTATGAAAACTAAATAATTACAAATCATCCCAAC
The DNA here is from genome assembly GCA_004143645.1 of Protaetia brevitarsis. Taxonomy (NCBI): domain Eukaryota; kingdom Metazoa; phylum Arthropoda; class Insecta; order Coleoptera; family Scarabaeidae; genus Protaetia; species Protaetia brevitarsis. The sequence continues at coordinate 10,801 of RXPK01004904.1, forward strand.
CCGGTGCTCCACCTAAAAAGGTACTACACGAGGCTACCTATTCTAAGTACTATATGGGTTCCATAACAATTGATATGTTCCTACTCTAATTAAGTAATTTCCCTGTGATTCTTAATAACAAAAATATAATACAGTAGCCTAGCGACCATATGAATACTACTTTTGTGAAATGATGAAATATGTAAAATGTGATTAGTTCACATAATCTGCCGTAAATCAGTCAGCTAGCACTTATTATTAAATGCGCCCATAGAACGACTTTAGTTATCTCCCAGTATTCGCTAAGGACATTGATTGGATATAATATACTTAAGTAGAAGAAGTAACGAGTACAACATAACTGTAAACTAATCAAAGTTAACGCCAAATTCCTCCAAAAAAGGTGGGGTTAAAGATCCACTACCCATAATTCAATATACCTATAATTGGTAATAAATTAAGAAATTGATTATGGGTATTTATCTTTAACCCCACTCTTTTTTGGAGGAATTTTGGCGCTAAATTTGTTAGTATAATATACATATAAATCTAAACGTTAAAAAAAAATATACAACTCCTATTACAGACATCAATCTGTCTCGCCTTTTCAAAGCTTCGTCATGTCACTTTTGGGAAAAAATTAGAAATATCTTTCGAAAAATAAATGAGCTGCCTAGCATCTTACACTCACACAGCCTCATTATAAAACTCAATGCCTAAGTAAGGAAACCATGGCAAAAACCTTACACTGGGAGATCTGAAAGGAGTCCAGACCTTATTACAATAGCCGCAAATATTATTATCCTTTGAGCTAAAGAAGCAGCCTCACGTTTCATTAAATTCGACAGCCTTTCCTCCCAGCTTTCCCTTTTTCACACATGGAAGTTAACAGAAAAAATGTGACTTAAAAACAAACAAAACAACAGCAGTATCTATTCAATACTTAATAATAACTTAATCCTAATATTCTAACCAAGAGAAATAATATGAAAATCTATATTTTAAATTATTTGTAGTTATTAACATAATTCGACACTAAAGAGCATAAATAATTCATAAACACGTTGCTAACCCTACTAACTATCTAAATTATCGCCGTAACCATCAGTTTTAGCAACATTCTAAAAATTCCCACCATTCGACCGACTCATTATCTCTAATATCTGTTTCGCGTTGCGGCCAATTTAATCCCCTAGCTAATACCCTAACTTCCGTACGCGCTCGCCACTCATCAATGACGACATTCAAATAAGATATACCCCGCTGATCTACCTCACACATCACAAAGTGAATCATTAACTCCTCTCAATTGTACATAAATATATTTAAAATTACGTACCTGTTACTAATTCTACGCCTGATACGATAAATTAACCCTCATTTCCTTTAAAATGTGTAACCTACCGGCTTTAAAGTTCCTATCACCTCCCATTTAAGTTTATCCCGCCTACTCTGCAATCATTATCAAGTTTTATCCCTAAACGCTTTTAACTACACTAGCCAAATTAGCCAAATCTGCGTAAAATGTACAGGGCGCTCGAACGAAATACTTGAAAAGTGCAAACAAGGGAGTAGATATCGGTTCCCATTAAACAACAGTTTTTTTTTTTTGAGATGGCGATGTAAGTATCTCCTTCGCGTCCGCTCACAGGTTAATGAGATCTGTAACTCAAGTATAGTTTTGTATAACAGTAAATTAGATTAGGGGGATATAAAAACCTAATAAACTTATGTCTAATGTTGAAAAAGAAAAACATTTATAACATTATATTGATCGGACATATAAAACCCCTTTATTTATTATATACGAAAACACTGACATCGGCAAGGTAGACAGTACTAATGGTAAACACCAATGTAACTTATTGTTAGTTCAGTGTTTGATCAAACTTAAAGGTTTGCAGTTTCATTACTGTATAATGAGAATGACAGTAATAGTGGATCGTTAGCATTGCAAATCATTAAAAGGTTTAAAATTTTGGATTTGAAAATATTAAACATGTTAAAATGTCAAAAACTTAAGTACAAAACAGTTTAAAATATTGAAATTAATCAATTACATACAACAGTGTAAATGTCAAATTTTCACAGAAGTCTTCATCTTTAAAACAGTTGGAGATAGGAATAAGAACCCTTGAAACTTTGAAATATTTTATGAGAAACGTACCTAATTATTGCAACACAAGCAAGGTTTCATTAACTGGTAGATGTCAAACTACGCAGTTAAAGTTATATGACAAATTTAATAATCAATAATATCAAACAATTGATTGCTTAACAGAATACAGAGTAAACTCCAATAACAGGACCATGAAATGAGTATAGGTAGCATGACAGAAATGGAAAAGGTGTAAAACAATTAATGTAAATACATGTAATTATATAAACTACCGACATGACAACAAACGATACTAATTGCAATGTACAACTAACATTGTAACCGATATAAAATGCTGATAGAGGCAAACATTGGGAAAGTATATACAAAAGTAACAAAAAGTAAAATAAAGAACGAAAAGAACGATAATATTGTATGCTGTGGCATTGGAAGATGGTTGATTTTATAATCGTCTCTAAACTTTTTTTTCTATCATACTAAGTACCGATCGTGTAATAGGCTTCTCCAGGTGACTTGATATTAATCATTGCAACCTTGCGCTGTTTTTCGATCTATCGCCATATCCTACCATTATTAAAATTCATATTCGTGCTTCTCATTTAAATGTGCCATCCTCAACTACACTGTTACTTGACAATTACTTACTTGAAGTGGCACTATACGTTGATAAGTGACAAGTCAACTATCAGAAACAACAAACACCAGAATTAAAAAATAAAACAAAATAAATAATACACGATGGAATGTTTCGATAACGGTTGAGTTTAGGTATAGGAAATGGGACACGAAACATACTTAGAATTCGATACAGAATTCAAAAAAGATATAAGAAATGGGTGTTTCGAATTGTAAAAATGTAGCTGGTAGCCGTAACTTTTCTTTGGGCCACACTGTATATGTACATTTAGCTGAAAAAAAACAGCTAATGACAAAAATCGACGCACCCCAGCGCTTTTTTATAAAAAAAAACAAGCCCGTGAATTTTAAATGAATTTGTTCCAACCCACGCGTCCTTACTGCATACACCTGCCTAGCAAATATGGCAGATGATAGAAATTGATATCAGCCATATGATGTTATCGTATTATCGCAATGGAATTAAAGTATGAGCATATCCTATGCAAGGAAGACCTCATCAAAATATTTGAATTAGCGGTTTTTGTATAAAAAATAAGATATGAATGAATAAGATAAGCTGGTGGAAAAATGCATCGCTAACATTATGAATTATATTAAATAAAAATTTGACATCAACACGATTACGTCGAAGTTTAAGAGAATCCAAGTTGAACATATTCAGTAAAGCGTAGTAATCAAATCCTTGACAGGGTTATGCAGCATTGCATTTAAAGTACATGTATTTTAGAAACATTCAACTCCTTCGATCATGCTAGAGTAAATTTTATAAAAAGGCGTCCATATAATAGAAGCATATTCAAGCTTCAAACGTACAAAGGCAAAGTAGATAGGAGGTATAACTTCAATAAGGTAAACTTTTTACTGGGTCTGGTAATAAATCCCAAAGTTTTAATAGACGAAATAGCGAAAATGTGCTCGTCAAAGGTGATGGAAATGTGTAGGCTAATTTTATTGTCAGAACACCAAGTCTGGAGTACATGCAGTTGTTGTTGAAGAAGAATGCACTCTACAGAAGAAACAATTTTTGAATATAATTTTAGATCATCTGCGTATAAAAGACGTCCACAGTCCTGAACCGAGCCTAAATCGTTAATATAAATTCAAATAGAAGACGGCCCAGGTTACTACCTTAGGTACGCCTGAAGTTGGAGAAAACGTATAGAATTGGTGACTGTTCCTGTTATGAAGGTATGTAGCAAATAGGGATATAATTAGAGAAGGTGATAATTCTAATGATTGTAATTTGAATAAAAGGGTGTTGTAGTCTATGTGGTCGAATGTCTTCGAAAAATCGGTGTAAATGAATTGAATAATTATGGATAAACAGTGGATTGCTTTGAAAGGAAACCATGTTGGAATTCGGAGACGTAAGACTTAGAATTGTCTGTATATTTCGCAATAGAAGCACCTATCAAATACCTTGGCGATATTAGGAATCACTGCTATGGGTCTGTAGTAAGTAACTTAGTTATTTTGCAGAGATCTGGACAAATTGATGTTTTTATAGCCAAATTAAATAGATAATGCAAAGGAGTAACGAAAACCTGTTATCACAATCTCGAAGGAAGAAACTGGGTATGTTGTCATGAGCTGTGGTGTTTCTGTTTTTTAAGGCTTTTAAGGAAAGAAGGATAGCAGTTTTAAATATGGATGTAAGCGTAATTGTGGAGTATTTAAATTTAAAGCTATGTAGATATGGAAAAATACAAGATACTTTTTTCGGCCATCGGCATCTGCACCCATACGCCATCATAATATCATGAATGCAGCATACATATACTTATATTACAATGTGGAGATACACGTTCCACAGTCTGGAGCCTATCAGATTGACTTTCAAAACACAAACATGAATGTGGCCAGCGTGCAACGGTTCAAGGGTCAACCCACAGAGGATACAGCGAGGTTGAAGTTTGCTGTGCTAAAGTAGAACTATATTAACCGTTCTTTCCTATGAAAAATTTGTCACACATTATTTTACTATTTCAGTTTAATAGAGTCACTACACTGGTCGGTAATGGGATAAAATTCGCCACTAAAAGCTCATATAATTCATTGATTATATTTAAGTAATTGGTGCAAGCTAGGAACATTTGATTGAAATTACCCTGTTCTGATTGGTGATTCTATTATGTTTAGATAGATGCGCAGATAAGTAAGATACCTTACACATGTTCAACCTAGATAAAAGTTTGTAAGGCAATAACGTGATATCGCAGATTTTAAATGCCATGAATTGGTATTAGTGGTTGGGTGCATAGAAGCACACTGAACGCTATACGTTTCTTTCCAATCTCTCCTAATACATATCTACAGTTATGAACTGTAATCTTAACTCATTCAAGATCTGTATAATATCTAGAATAATTGAATGCAAACCAGGAATGTGTTTTCGTTGCTGAAATGAGTCTTACTGAACACTTATTGAATCCGTCATAATCATAAGATACTTGTGATCGGTGAAAATCGATATTTCAGCGCTTCTAGAGTAGCCGCAGCATCAGTTACATAAATACTGCATTCAGGATTTAATTTAATTTTCGCCTTTGTTATTTGAGGAAGCACAGGCACAACCATCCTCACCCTTAGAACCATCTCTGTATAACACCAACCCATCATATTTTTGCAAAAGAAACTACAGTATTCCAACTTTTTAAGTAAATTTCCTTGAAATATGCATTTTTGTATGGGCTTGAGCAGCAATTTTGCAATACTGATTGTAAATGTTTATCTATACGTAAAGAATTACATAACAGATACATTATAACAATCATTGAAGAGTATTGTTGCATGCACTTATAGCACAGGCTATTTCATAATGGATGCCGGCATTTCCAAAGTAAATCTCCTATTATGAAATACAGTATACAACTATAACTGGACGTTCATTTAAACTTGATCTAGAGCCCTCAAACAGCGAAACAGACATTCCAAATTGTAATACGTTTTGAACTCCTTATTTGTGCAATTTTTTTAAACTTTACCTTACCTGCACTGAGAATCCTAAAAAAGAATTGGCACGAAAAAGTATATTAATCCAAAACGCTCCACATACCTCCTATTCCATACGCATATTTTATTAGCAGAGACACAAGCTGTATTTATTTAAAATTTAATCTCACATAAATCTCTTTTATCTTTCAATGTGTGCTACACAAAAGAACAGCGCAATATTCAGCCGTCGGGTGGAATTAAAGCAAAAAATTCGCAACTGAGGACCACAACACTCACTGTATATACAAACATCGGATACCATTAGTTATCAACTTCAATAGCTCAGAAAATTAAACGAGCCGGATTTTCTTTTCCGTCAGTCGCTGATTAGCAATGTTCCGAAAATACTGATATCTCTAGACAGCCACTTCTGATGAACGAGTCTCGTTATTCATTCGTTGGCTTCCCTTCAAAGGGATTAAATTTGAACCGACCATTACAATTTATTGGAATTGCCTCTATCACATTTGAAAAAAAGGGATGAAATATTATTGAAATAGGCGTTGTAGAGGAAGAGACAAGGAAAACCTCATCCGAATATATTTGAAATTAGTAATCATTCTGGCAATGAATTATGAAAAGTATTATTGTCTGTTCGATTCCAATTACGTGGTATTAAATCGGAAGGATTTATTTTTCAGGAAAACTTGCTTATTTTCACTGAACCGTACAAGATGGTTGGTTAAGTATAATTGCTATCTATAGCTTATAACGTAACTACTTGCATATGGCGAATAAGGTATATGGTCGAAAAAACGAGGGGTATCGCAACCTTATCTTTCGATACGAAACTATATATGCAGATATCTCACCAAACTGACACATTAGATTTTTCTTCTAGTAGAAATTTAACGGATCAGATGCACCACCACCAATGTGTGGTCCAATTTGTGCCAGGACAATAACTGTTTATCGCACACTGTATAAACTATTTTGGCACCACCATAATGTAAATATTAAATTCACCGATATACTTTTCTATACTACGAAACAATGATCGTTTTCTGTGATTTTCTACGGTCGACGTTGTATTACATTTACAATGCGTAAAACGTTAACGGAGAATTGTACTATCTCGCATCAAGACTCGACCAACACTGATACTAGATGCTAGACACACGAATCGGTGGTAGTGATTTTACTGCCTTGAAGATATACTATGGCTAAACGGCCCGTGTAGGCAGACACATCTGATCACCCCAATAAGATACAAGTCTTCGAACAAATAAACATTTTCTTTGGCATGTTTTTATAATTTTAAGAAAACGTATTTGGTTAAATTTAGTAAGAAAAAATTTAAATTACACAAATTGAAATTAATAATTGTGATGTATTAACATTCAACACTGCTTCGTAATAAAGTCTATTTAATATAAAGACTAGCAATGAATGTAATTTTAATACAAGTACATAACATTGGACTTAGAACTACCACAATAGACAAACATCCATTTATGGCGGTGACCGGGAGGATAATGCCCGGACCCTCGATGCACGCATGGCATGTCGACCGGACATGCGTCGATCAATGCGCAACGATAAATTGATCATAGAAAAATCTTTTAAGGATTGCACATTATCCTCCCCTTTAAATTAAAAGTATATGTATGCAATATAACAAACGAAATCTATACATAACAAATTACGCAGTGGTACCGTATCTTTCTGGTGGTTTGATAGCCCGTCTAGGTCTAATTTTCACAGTTTCATTTACAGAATCTATTGTACAACTATTTGGATCCGACTCAGATTTTTGATAAGTACCTGAATCACTAGTTGATGAGGATGTATTTGACTGAGGAAAAATAGTGTTTGACATAAATTTCTTAATTTGATTTAAGTGCCGTTTCCACGTTCACTGCAATTCAGGGTGTTTCACAAGGTATGTACATTGGCCAATTTGCTTACAAATTGTTGCCTTAATCCAAGTGGGATAATTTACATTTTGATAATTTTTAACTAAAACTGTTTCATTAATGGAATATTTGACATTAGTTTTACCCCTATAATTACGTTTCTGTTCGTTTTGAACTGCAATAACTTCATTTTTAATAGTTAACGATTTATTCAATAAAATTAAATCAAAACGTGTCCTCAAGGAACGACCAAACATTAATGACGCGGGACTAACACCCGTGGTGCAGTATAAGGTGTTACGGTAGTCAAACAAAAAAAACGACAAAGAACAATATCTGTACCTACAGTTTCCCTCTCATTTAATACCTTCTTTAAAGCATTTTTAATTGTATTTACTGAATTTTCAGCAGCTCCATTGGAAGCTGGATGATATGGTGCCGTGGTTACCTGAGCAATTCTGTTTAGTTCTAAAAATTCTTTAAATTTGTGTGAAACATAGCATCGACCATTGTCAGTCACAACAGTTTTTGGCAACCCAAATCTAACAAATAATGTTCGCAAAGACCTAATTGTTAAAATATAGCTGGACGTAGAAAGTTCAAAAACTTCCAGCCATTTAGTGTGAGCATCCAATACTATTAGATAATGTTTCCCTTGAAGAAGACCTAAATAATCTACATGCAATCTTTCCCATGGCTGATTAGGCCATTGCCAAGGGCTTGAAGTTGTCCTAAGCGGATTTCCTAATTCCGTATACGATTTACATTTTCTATGAAATATTCAATATCTTTGTCCAACCTTGGCCACCAAAAATAAAGTTTTCATCTTTACAATACCTAAATGTGTGGTATGTAATTCACTTAACATTTCTTCGCGTAGTGAACTAGGAATAACAATACGATGGTTCCAAAATAAGCATCCATCATTGATAACAAATTCATAACGGTTATGGAAAAATGCCTTAATATTAAAATCTTTAATATATCTGGCCAATCATTCTGTACATATCGCAAATTTTTGTTAATAGTGTATCTTTACTAATCTCCGTTTTTATCTTTCCAAAATCGATTTTATCATCTGAACAATTAGAAAGTAAATAACAGTAATCAATTTCTACATCTTCCGGTAAGCTATCTTCAGCATCATAAGGTAATCTCGACAAGCTATCGGCATTATTTTTATCTGAACTTATGCACTCAATTTCATATTGATAATTACTTAAAATTATCGCCCAGCGCTTAAGGCGATTTGCTGCAAATTGAGGAATACCTTTTTGATGTCCAAGATCGATAACAAAGGTTTATGATCGGTTACAAATTTTAACTTTAACACACCAAAAATTATTGCTAAACCTTCCTTCTCTATTTGCGAATATTTTTGCTCATGAGCGTTTAATGTTCTAGACGCAAACGCGATTAGTTTCTCTGTTCCGTTAGGAATGGCGTGACTAAGAATAGCTCGAATCATGTTGTTAGATGCATCTACACTCAATTTTACTTCTAGATCTGGGTTAAAGTGAACTAAAACTCCCGCAGATAGCAACAATGTTTTCACTTTATTGAAAGCACTGTCGCAAAAAGCATCCTAACACCATTTTCTATCTTCCTTCAGTAAATTGTATAATGGGTATAAAATAGTTGAAAGCTCTTTAACGAATTTACCATAATAGTTTACCATTCCCAAGAATGATTTTAACTAATGTATATTAGTTGGTATAGGTGCTTTCTCGATAGCTACAGTTTTATTTTTATTGGGATGTAAGCCCACGCTATCAATAATATACGAGTAGCCTAGATATTCAATTTTATCTTGAAAGAAACTACATTTGTTTTTACATAACTTTAAACCAGGTGCTATTAATAAATCTAGAACATTTTTAAGACGACAAAAATGCTCAGCTTTATTCTTACCCGTAATTAATACGACATCCAAAAATACAACCACGCCATCCATATCACCTATAATTTTCTGAAACTTAGCTGATGCTGACGCTACTCCGTAAACTAACCGTGTATTTTGAAATAACCCTAAATGGGTTGACAAAGTTAGTAATTTCTTGGAATCCTCATCCACACAAATTTGTTGGTATGTTTCACTCAGATCCACTTTTGTAAACTACTGACCACCTAGCAATTTATAAAATAATTCTTCAATTTTTGGTAGCGAATGTTGATCCACTTCCAAGACTGGGTTAATGGTGATTTTGAAATCTCTGCCAGCCTCACACTGCCATCCTTTTTCATGACAGGCACGAGGGGTGTCGCCTCTTTGATGGTCCACTGGGGTCAATATCCCTAAAGAAACCAACCTATTAATTTCCTGTTCAACTTTCTGTTTAATAACAAAAGGAATTGGTCTGGGTTTACAAAACTTAGGAGCTAAATTCCGGCTTTTAAGCTTAATTGATGAAAAACCCTTGTTAAACTTTCCTAAATCATCCGAAAATAGTTGTCTATATTTTTGTAAAAAGTTAGTTATGTTTTCAGAATACCCATCTAAATAATGTACTTACACTCTTCCAGATGTTTACCTTAAAAAGATATAAACAATCTCGACCTACTATTGGACAGCCTTCGTTTTTCATTACATGGAACGTTATTTTCTTTTCAATATTATTATACTTTATTTTAGCATCAAAAATCCCTAGCGGAAATACTTTAATACCATTATAAAACACAAAATGTTTGTTTGCATGTGTAACAGCAAAATGACTAAAATTGTCTAAGTATTTTTTTCAGAAATAGCAGATACACCAGACCCTGTATCCACTTGAAATTTAAACATCTTGTTTTCCACTAACAAATCTATAATGAACGGTTTGTTTCCTTCAGCTACTATATTAAATAATTGTATATCATCTAAATCAGTGGTTCTCAAACTGTGGTACGAAAATTTTTAGGGGGTAACGCGGCCGCCAACAATAAAATAAACACAACCCGGGACCACGATGACACGTTGACGTGCGCGCGCCACTAAGGGCTTAGTCATCAGAGTGGGGCTGTGTGGCCGGCCAATTCACTCGTGTCACTGCACTGCAGTTAGCATTACCTGTTATTACAAGGCTCGCTCTCAGTATTGTTTATTTTGTGTGTGTTGTGTTATTCTGCGACACTCAATCCTGTTGAAACACGTTTACCGGGCATCTGTTTGAAAACTGAGTCAGGTACCACGTAAGTAAATTTTACAATGAAAATTAACAATGGATAAATGGCTCCTAAAGAAAAGGCTCATGAAGATCTGCATCAAAATTCTGGGCCATCAACTTCACAAAATGAAAGTAGATCTGAACGTCTTGTTACTAATGCAGCAGCTAAGGAAAAAATAAAAAACCCGAAAAACTGGCAAATGAATATGAAAGTAAAAAAGAAAATGATGACGATTGTACTTAAAATTAGGTTACTTGGACGGAAGCTCAAGACGAGCCTAATCCACAATGCGTTGTTTGTTCAGAAATTTTATCAAACAATTCTATTGAACCTTCTCTTTTAAAACGCCATTTTGAAAGCAACATGAGAACTTAGTCAAAAAGGAGTTACGGTACTTTGAACGTCTTTTGGAAGATTGAGAATAGTAGGAAAAACACGATTTAAAACACTTTTCTGGTGCAGACAAAATGAAAGTGCTCTAAAAGCTTCTTACAAAGTTAGTCATTAATTGCGAAGTCTGGTAAAACCATACTATTGGCAAAACTTAATCCTCCCTGCCGCAGCAGAAATGTTTCTGTATGTTTGGAGAGAACGAGGCAAAAAGAATTACAGCAATTCCATTATCAAATGATACAGTTTCAAGGGAGAATTAGTGATATGGCGTATGACACAAAAGAACAAACTTGTGGAGCAATTCGAGCTAGTCCTTGCTTTGTTATACAACTCAATGAAACCACGGATGTCGCTGGCCGTAGCCAACTTGATCGTTTTTGTACGTGGCATTTTTCAGATGAAATATTTGAAGATATTTTATTTTGTAGACACTTAAACATCGACAAAAGGTGAAGATATTTTCAATTTGTTAGATTCTTTTTTTTTCCGAAAACCAGCTCGAGTGAAAAACTTGTGTCAGTGTGTATGGATGGTGCTAAGGTATGAGCGGTACATCACAGGCTGGTAGCCATATTAAACGTTTCAACGAGTGTAAGTTTCCACGTCATTGTGTCCCTTCACGCGAGAGGCCTTTTTCGGTTGGCTAAGCACTCCCTGATAACTTAAACCAATTTTGATAAAGTGCAAGTGACAAGCTCACCCTTCTCACTAATCTTTTGAACGTAAGCGCTTTTTGTTCTTTAAATTTTGTGTGTGTTTTTTATGTAATAAATGTTGTAACAAATCTCTTTGTTTTTATTTAACATGATGGTAATTCAGTTCAAAGGTTAACACTATACTTCTATGCTACATAGAGCTTAAGATTTTGTTTAATATTTTAATTATAGTTTACTTAGTACGGTACTGAAAGGGGTACTAAATGTTTTGGGGTAAAAAGGGTAAGTTTCTAAATAATTGAGAACCATGATCTAAATTACTATTTTCAGACAGAAAGTTGTTTTTGTTTTACTCTTAGGTAAAGAATGCTTAATTCGACACGTTTTAGCTAAATGACCCAGTGTTTTACAAACATACATTAAAAAAAGACTTATCTTTAGAATGGTTTTCTCGACCACGGCGCGGACATTTCTCCAATCCTCCCTTAGATGCTCAATTCCGTCGTTACCTCGGAGGATTTGCTCCCGTTTTCTTTTGATTACGTAAGTTATTTATAGGTTCCTGCTTACGAAAGTATCCTGAATTTTCCAGACCGCATTTACTTGCGATCTCCACCATTTTGTCAAAAGAAGTTTCCTTTTTCTCTTCTAGCATTCGATCTGAAATTGGTCCTTTTTCGTTCCCGCAAACGAATCTATCTCTGAGGCAAATTTCTAATTCCGCACCAAACTCGCAATTCACCGCCATACTTCTAACCCGTGCTGCCCATTCCTTCGCCGTTTCCTTCTTGAGAATTGCATAGTTATATCTTGGTTTCGCCTCATTGAATGAACGCAAAAAGTGAGTGTCCCAATACTAGCACGTAGTAATGAAAGATTCTTGTTAAAGTTGCTTGTGAAAAATATTATGGGTATGTGTACCGTAGTGTTATATACTTTAAATGTTTTGTTAGTCGTTTTAAATTTTTGGATTTGTATTTTAACATATCAAAAAAGTTTATGTTTAATGGATTAATTACATTATGATTCATTTCCAAGATTTAATCTATAATAAATTGTAACTGTAACAGCTACAGATGATAAACACAACGAAATTCGCATTATTTTTGGAATACCAATATCAATTAGATTTTTTAGTCGACCATAAACCCAATTTAAATTAATTTTTATTATAATTATATATTTATTATAATTTATCAATATCAATTTAAAAACTGAATATATTTACTAATGTAAAGTTTAGAAGAAATTGACTAATCGGTACGAACAATCGCCATATATTCAATGTACGTTCTCAATTTAATACCATTCGCTTCAACTATTTCTCATTTATGATTGAATAATACACATCGATTTCAAATACATTGAAATGACGTAAGATATTCACATAAAAGAAGTTATATTTGTTTATCCTTAAATACGTAAATACATACGTAATTCCACCAAAGACGGTTTCTTGGAATGCTGATACAAACATTCAAACTAAACAAAATATATTCCAAGAAATGCATAAATATAAATGCAAGAACAGAACCCCTCCTGTGACCTTTTACCCTGTTTGCTATTAATTCCAACAGAGTCAAGCATTTGAATTCTTCTACGTTTTTAAAAAGGTTTGTTTTTGCTTACTTTGCAGGTAAGTTGTTGATAAACGTTTTACAAGCGATTACATTTATACATAATATAAACAAACAGACGAAATGAACACAACAACTCTACTCTTGGAAAATACGAATAAGATTAGCTAAGCCTAGCGAATAATTTCCGTCTCTTTTGTCAAATTTCAGTAGATATAAGTAGGTAGGTGTGTAATAATTTCTCGTTAATAGTTTTCTTAAAATTCGAGGCTTAAGAGTAAAAATTAATCGTGAATAAATTGATATATATTATTTTCAAACTGTAAGCATTATTTTCCACTCCACCGATTACAATAACGACTCCTACACGAAATTTTGATCTCTGAAAACTCCCGTTGATCAGTATAATTAGTTATGAACATACCACGGTTATTTTTAGTGGAAGTTACACCGTTTACTGAATAAATCGCCGGGTTGCCGTTAATTCATAAAAAAATATTTTGGATGTTTGTGTTGTTAGGTGTTGATCTTATGGAACTACTTTGTTGCACCAATCGTTTATATAGGAGGATTAGTGACAGAAATTTGCGAATTTTAAAAGGCCGTTCTTCCGGTTTTTCGAGAATATATACAATTTCATATATACACCCAAAATAAACTACCTGTGTAATTTGAGTGAGAAACAAGACAGTGCCCTATAGCGCCCGCCATTACCGCACTGCCTTCTCTCTCACTCAAACTGGGCTGGTAATTTTTCCTTTGATTGTATGTATGTATGTAAGAATGGAGGATGATATTACACTGCGGCCTAAGAGATCTATTGTGTCCCCTATTCATTTCAGAAAGTGTAGGATATGGGAAAGTGAAGTTAGGTAGTCTCATTTCACATGCTCCCAAGTCCAACGCCCTTGATTGCATAGTGCTACGCAATTTGAGGAGATGGATGGATGTTTCATCCTGTTTCCTAGAATCTGCATTCAAATTCGTTTGCTAATCCAAGCTTACTCAGATGCCCTTTCAGTTTACGGCGGCCTGCAAGTATTCCTTTTAATATGCGAATATTGTTCTTACTCAGGTTGATGCATTCTGTAAACCTCTTCCAGTTATACGTTCTCAGAAGAATTTTACCTTACCTCGTTCTCTGGAAATTCTCCTAATAATTGGATTTCTTTCTGCTCCATTCGCTTTTCTACTTTTTTCAGTATTGGTATTCCAGCTCCTTTTTTTGCGAGATTATCCGTTATCTCATTTCATTTCGCTGTTGTGTAACCCGGAATCCCCTAGAGGTTTATTTCATTCCTTTTGCTTAGCTCACTTAATTTCTCTAGGTATTCCCAAAATGGTCTATCTTGGAACTGATTTCAGGTGAGCTCAGCTGCTTGACTATTAGATATAATGATAATCTTATGGTTTCATTATTTCTCTCAATTATTGAACTGATAGTCCAATCTGACTTGAGTAGCGATCTTTCCGAATAGGGATATTCGGTGTTTCCCAAATCTTCGAAGTACATGTTTCTAGGTCCATATATTCCTATTCCAGTTTCCTCTGCCGTTTTGGAGTCATCACTGGATCATTTGATCATTCTATTGATGTAACATGGTTCTATTCAATTTACTCGCTCCGGTGTTTTGATCTCACTCGTTCTTTTGCTGAATTTTCTTTGACATGTCATCCCGGGACGTGACACAGGTTTGATCACCGTCAGGAGATTGAGACCTATGCCAAATCGTTCCTGCCTTGATCTTACTGAGTGTGATTCTTTTTGCCACGCCATCCACCACAATATGGAGAGGGCTAAGATCCAATATTACCTCGACAAGTGCTATTGGGCAGGTTCTTTGTACTCTTTGAGAGGTTAACTTTTGCGGTGGCAAGAATAGTTCTTTTATTCCAAGCTACTGATGCAAAGTGATGATCGGTCTCACTACTGCTGTATATCCCAAGCAGTATTTTTTCCTGCAAAATTTCTGCCACACCATCAGAGCTTTTTTTGCCTTGTTGGATACTTTAAGTTCGTATTTGTTCTAAAGAAGTTTATTGTGTAGAGTAAGGGTGTTTAATTTCCGTTCTTCACTCCATGTTTTGTCCATCAATTTTTATGATTTTGGGATTGAATTTCCTTTTCCTAGTGAATGCTACTAAGGTAGACTACTTTTACAGCATGCTAGGTGGGTTAACATCTAGTCCCACCGATTGACACCATTTTTTCGTAGTGTTCAGTCTTCTTTGAACTACGTCGGAGGATATTCTCAAATTTGCCTCTTGAATATATGACAATATCATCAGCATACCCTTGACAAGCTATGCCTAAATCAGTCGGCTCGCATAAGAGTTTATCTGTTTTTAGGTTCCATATAAGTAAGGATATAACTGCCTTCTGTGGGCATCCTCTGATCGTACTAACCGAGATGGTCTTATGTTCCACCTTCGCCTCCAGCAACTTGATAGCAGTTGCGACAGCTATTTGTAGGTCACGCCACCTATTCCTTTGGATGTACTAACATGTTATATTTGAATACGTCTTTTTTTTGATAGAAAAAGTACTTATATACTATTTAAAATGATTTTTGTATAGAGAAAAGTTCGGTATAGTAGTTCTACATTAGACACCAAAAAAGTCATTTTTTTATGGAGAGCCGAAAGAACACAATATCAAAATTACCTGAGTGGTAACAGCATTAATAAATCAGTGAACAAAAAATGCACATGCCACGTAAACACGTAATATTAAAATTTATGTTAAATCAAGTACGAATGATAAAATTGGGCTACGATTTAGATTACATTGGTTGTTACAAGGATATTATCAGTGATTAGTAAGAGATAACATGATTAAAGATAGCATGGTTAAATTAATCGTCCCATCCATTGCGACCGTTAAGGTCCATTGCAGAAGGGAGGTTATAAAATTCATCCAAAACGTTTAGGTCCTTTAGGAAGCTCATGCTGAATAGGATTGTTTTCAGGTCTTCTATAGACAAAGCTAAACTGTCCCAATAGTTATACAGTGTAAGTCGTTAAGAATGGGAAATCCGGAAACTGGGAATAGTAGACCTAAACATGAGACTAACAAACCTCATACAAATGTTGCTCGTTTAAGATATACAGGATGTTAAAGTTAATAATTCTATTTCTAAATTTCCAAATAATTCAGCAAGTTTACATAGAACTTACGTGAAAATTGCTATTACTGCGTTTTCCAGCAGATTAATAGGAATTTGTCATCACTTTTACTAAGAGAAAAGATGACTTTTGTATTTCTCTAAGTTGACTAAATCAATGAAATTTCCAAAAACCAAATTATCCAGCTGGTCATAGAAGGGAAAGGTACGTTTTGAACTGAGAGGAAAGCGCGTTGAATAAAATAATTTTGTTTTAGTTTTAGTTTATTAACTTATTGTAGTTTATGTCATTATTTATCTGTTTGTTATTTCTATAATACATATTTTCTGTTATTTCCGTAAGTTTCCTTTTTTTAAAATTCAAATTTTTGTATTATGGATTACCACATGTAGCTTTCAAATCGGTTTTTTATAAGAAAATAGATGCGTGATGCATTGCCCCCTATTATGGGGCAAGTGTTTTTAATACAATGGGTTACTATATATGATGGTATGTGTACCTAAAAGATCTAAGATTACATATAATTTTTTTAATTTTTTTGCGATCAACAATAATAATTGCAGCTCAGAAATAGTACATACGTCAGACCGGAATTACGGTACGAATGCATTGACAATCTGTTTTATAACGTTACACATAGGGAAATTGTATATGTAATAATAGAAAAAATTTAACCAAATTTTAACAAAAAAATTATGCTCGAAGAACTGGCCGTAAATGAAATCCGAAAGACAGCTTTTCCTTTTCTTTTTTAATTTCAGACGGGTGCATTTTTCTTCTCAGCAGTATTTCTTCTTCTTTTTCCACCTCGAAATCTTGAAGTATGATTCCCAAGAGGTTGTCTTCCATATTATGGACAACATTATTGTTCAATCTTACATAATACTTGCAATCCGAAATCTTGCTTCTAGGCCTAGGAAGCATTCCATTACTGCTGTGGGAGTGGTTCTCATTGCTTCTTTTATACCTAAACAAGCAAGCTTCTGTATCTTGCTAAGTTATACCAATTTGCTGCTGCATCTTTGTTCGACATGGGTTTTTTTTCCATGGGCTCTATTAGCGAACGTGAGTATGGTCTCCGCTTCAATTTTGATTCTCTAAAGCTATCAGTGGCAAGTATAATTAGAGACAAGGATGACACCAATATATTTCATTTTCTCTGACAGCTTCATTTCTCCACTTCGGAGTTTTAGCGGTCCAAGATCATCTAACCTCGTCCTTCTTGTTAATGCTATTATGATCATTTCAGTTTGCATTTTCTCCAGTACTAAGTTGTTGAATTTACTTTGGTTTAAAATGTACGCCAATGTATGCCCTTCATTATCCAGTTTTACTAGTAGCTCGTCCACGAGCAAGGAAAAAAGCTCATCCTGCGAACATCTTCTTACGACTCACGCCAACAGTGTTTCGCTCTTGTTGATCTACTTGCAGCTTATTTAATCAATCCCTTTATTCTTCGATGTTTTGTTCATTGATTCTGCAGAAGTATTATCAAATGCTCCATCTACGTCCAGGAATGTGTACAAACACTTTCTTGGTTTGAACAACAGCTTTTTTATGAGCCATCTGTGTACATTTTCCTGTTTAACACGCATACTAGTTTTGATGTAGTGGCCGATATGGAATACACCAGCCCTTATGTATCTAATAAATATAAACTATCCTTAATAAACTCTCAACTCCTACATAGTATTAAAACTGTTAATTGAAATCATCTAGTATAACATCCACAATGTAATACAGTCTTAACAGTACTATGTAAATCGTAATATTAAAATAAGAATGTAATTATCGCTGTATTTTAAGCTTTCTCATCCAAAAGAGATATTTAACGTTGGAAGAATATTAGGTATTCACATGAAAATGTTCTACCTTTATTTTAAACTGTCCGGATTTCGCGAGCGCTTTATGTTAAGTTAGAAATTAAGTGGAATTAAAAACAAGGAATTGAAGGAAAAAGTGAGCCTTACATTAATCGCTGAAGGCAGCTGCTGTGCATCTGCTGCTGACGTTCTTTGATTTTTTATATAAGCAACGTTTAATAATTTACTGCGATGTTGCTTCATCTTTTGTTATCTTGTATGAAAATTTCTACAAGAGTTAGCATATTTTATGTTATTTCCTAATTAGCGCTCCTAAAACTGTTATTACTAAAGGCCGGATTTATATGTACTAAAAATATCAAAATATGCACGTAAGATATGCTTCTAGGAATATAAAATATGCATTTAAATGGGCAGAAATATGGCAGAAAGTATGCTTTATAAAATCACTATCTTTTTTATTTAAAATTGATGTCAGGAAAAAAATTAACACGGGGGATAAGCTGTAAACATATATTTAATGTAGATTAAATAAATACAACTTTGATTTAGTTATTTTTAAAATGGCAAAAATATTTTTCTAAATTTTCTGGAGTGAAATTGTGTCCCCTGTCAGATAGAATATTTTTGTAATGTGAAAAGGATCGTTTGACATCACACGTTGTTATTGGTGCGTATTTGGGTGTAGTAACTTTTCTCTGTCATTCCGAACTAGAATCCATTCAATACTTGAGATATTTCGTACAAAACGGAAAATCCCGGATTCTTGGCTAAAATAGCTTCAAGTTTGGAACAGGCTTTTTTAGCCACCACACCTGGTGCATTTCTAAAACATCCTCGAATGACCGTTATCCTGTCAAGGTTCTTTACCAGGGTTTCACCTGATGCTTGCAGTGCTTTTATTGTCTGGACCAGCATTTTGAAATGAGCGGCTATGTACGCTAATTCGCTTTCTATCTTGGTGTTGTTAAATGCATATTGTGACTCTTGTATAGCGACTGAATCCGGACTGTTAAAACTTATCAACAACCTGAAACATGATATATACATATATATATTTTATGTTTCCATATAGGTATAACATACGTACATCCTTTATGGCTTTGAAATTTTCTTCATAAAAAATTGCTACCTCCAGCCATGTACCCCAACGCATTAGAACTGGTTCTGGTGGTAGTTTAAAATTTGGACATTTTTTTACGTACACTTCTTTCTGAAGTGGTGCTTTTAAAAATACCTTTTTCGTCTTTGATATTAATTTATTTACAGCGGCATATTCATTTCTCAGCACTTCTGCGACTAAATTTAACCCATGTGCAAGACAGGTAACGTGCAGCAAATCTTGATAAAACACCTTTAAATTGTTAGCAGCCTTTAACATGTAGGCAACTCCATCCGTGTAAAGAATTTTAACTTTCCGTTTATAATCTTTACCAACTGTAGGCCATAGTACCCCTAAATAATAATAATACGCAATATTTTGAAAAGGTTTCTCACGATATCACAACCACGTAACGAACTCAGTTAATTGAATTGATACGAATCATTAATCTTGCTATGGTGTTACAATTGGTTCTCTTTAAAACATTTGATGTAGGAAGATATGGTTTGCAAAATTGACCTGCCTTAAGAGCAGTGTTGGGCAAGTTAGGGGAAATGAATAAATTTCTACAGCGATTAGACATACTGTTGTCAGCTCTCAGTAAATCGCTAGTTGACACTGCCCCCCACTCATAACGCGAATAAACAGAGTGTATCTAGTCGTGTTAAAATTTTTCGCTTTATATTCTTGCCCAACACTGCTTAAGAGTTCCAACAGTCAAATTTGCTACGGCACTTCCCCGTACATCCGTTGTTTTGTCAACTGATATCCAAATATCACTTGTAGCAATATCGTTCCGGACCTTTTGTATTTGCTGGAAAAGGAAAATTACAATAATGGTATGCCGCGTCAACCTAATGAAGGTTACTAAATGATTTGTTTAAATAATTTTTACGTAACGTAGTGCTATGGTTAGCAAGTGATTTTCTCATTATAATTTTAAAGTGTTAATATTTCCGTTTTTCTATTTTGCTGTTTCGTTTTTATTTATCAATCACCTCGGTTGGGTGAATAAAAGCATTATTTTTGCATTTAGTTTTCATTTTGTATAATTTCCTGTGTTCGTCCACGAATTTATTTTATTTTGTTGAAACCACGTGGATTGTATTGGTGGAATTAGGATTATCTTCCTGAACAAACTAATCTTTTGCTTTGTAGAGCAAATAGCATTGTCCTATTGTAATTTAGAATCAAGTGCAGTTTTTTTTATTTTTGGCCAGAACCTTCAGTTCACCTTTTTTCTGCCATTTTGTAATTTTACCCATTTATTTAATAAAATTTGATTGTTATTTAGCACCTTTAGGTTAAAAATTCTGTTTTTTTTTTATTTTTAATTAAACATTTTCAATTTTTGGGGTAAATAAGAAAGTTAGATTTCTTTCACTCACAATTTACTTTTCGTGGTTAGATTCAAGTTTTAATTCGCGAGGGGAACTCTGAGGTTAATTGTTCTTTTGCGCCCTTTAAGATTTTATCCGTTGAGCTAGCTAATTTAATTTTCTTTTTTCGTTATAAAAATTAATTTTTGCAATTTCAATTAATACAATCAGTACACAGCAGTAGATTCATTTGGGATTTTCTGTTTGCCATATTTTTCCGAAAATGAATTAAACTTGGGATTATCTATTTTCGTCCACGGCATATTTGCTGCCAGAAATGCATCACATATCTCAAAAGCAAAATCATTTTGCACTTGTTGTTGACTTTCACCTAAAAATAATTGTCTTGAAGGCATCTTATGCTTTTTTGCATTTTCTTTATGCAAATCTGTGTTTTGGGTGCTGGTCGACAAGATATTTTTTTTTCGCTTGATACCTTAAAAAAAATAGAAAAGTAAAATAGAAATGTTGCTGTTTACCCTCCGAAAGACAGCGATGTTTGCGAGAAAAAATATTATATTTACCGAGTCGTTACTATTGTTGCGTGGCAATGCATAAATTATATTTTTATTGGTCTGATCGGCAACTTAGACCATGTCAACACCTGTTCCAATTTCAAAGGCGGCATTTCTTGGAAGCGGCCAGATCGGATGTGCGCTTCTAGGGACTCAACAGACATACTACCGTCGGCGAAATTATTGGAATTTTAAAAATGACGAGATGTACTTAAATATCCAAATTATATGCATTTATTTTAAGATATATGCATTTATTGGTAATTATGCAATAATATGCGCGTTAAAAATGATATTATTTTATGTAAAATTATCTAAGCAACTTTAAATTAATTCAAAGCCGTTCAGCAAAAAAATATGCAAATGCATATAAATCCGGCCTTTAGTTATTACACTTTGTTATCGTATTAACAATTTAATTGTGATGTATTTATCTTTACCGTTACAAACTTTTGCTGTTTACACAAGTTAGAGTTGGAATGCTGGAACGTTAAAGAATGTAAATCGCGTTTGCAATTTAATTAATTAAAATTATTTACTAATAAAGATTCTTTCAAGGCTCAACCCGCCATTTCAGTAAAAGCCTTGCAAGGTCTGCATATCGTATCCAGCTCTCTCGCAGTAGAAATGGTAGCGGAGACAATTCGGATAGCAATATCCGGTTAACGCTGCCATTTAATCAGTTCGCTCGGAGATATATTGATCCGACTCGCATTTCATTACACGTTCACTTACACATTGTCACCGTCACCGCCAACGTTACTGTATATCGTCCCGCTACCTTTTTATTTTGCTGTATCCCAAAACCATCCGCAAATGCTTCACACGTACGGGGGGTGTTCACGCGATAACTGACTACGCCCTAAACGCTTTCCGTTTCTGATATATGACGAAATGAACCACTTTCCAACATTCTTTTCTTCTCCAACATTTCATTATGTTAATTACGATTTTCTACAGCTCATTATATACAGGGTGTGATATATTGTAAGATGTGGCGTTAAACCTTTGATGACTAGTGTATATGCACATCCGTTTTTAGTGCTAATTGTTTTTATATGGTAGTCCGTGTTGAATTAAATAACCATTGAACCTACTATGTTTTCTTGATTTACTTGAATTGTTGTCTTAAAAACTCTGTTACATTGATAACATTATTTTTTACACTGACAGTTTCGAATTTGTATAAATATAGAATAGAATAGAATAGAGTTTACTCTGCTCATACATTAGACATGTTTTACATGTTTATTACATTGACGGCGCCCTCCGACTGCGTTTATTCATTTTTATGAGTAACTTTGTCTATTTCTCGAATTGCCTTATTTTTTTATGTTAATTTAAGATACGTACTGTTATTATTTTATTTAAGCTACGAACCCTTCTGTAAAACATGAATTTGTATAAATATAAACAACATTGTTTTGTTAATATTCTACTTTCATTTTTTTGTAAAGTAAAACTATTAATAGTATTAGCATTAGGGTTGAGCAAATTTTCCGGCGCGGCAGGTACGTATTTAGAACGTGCGGTCCAACTCATGTACTCCAATAAAGCAGATGAACGGTAGAGTGGTGGATATTGGATTAATATCAAATTCATTGACTAACCATAAGTGTTTATGTATATCATCGTAGTTACACTTTTGTACAACGCAATATTAATGGAAATGACTATTCGAACAGCGACATTCTTATATGGTTATTCATAGAATAATACATGAATTTGACATTAATCCCTTTCAGAGCCAGCTACAAACATTTAAAGATAGGGCTAGTTAGTCTGTTTAACAAAAAGTCGCTCATATCTCTAAATCTATTAAAGATAGGTATAGGGAATGCTGATATAAAATGATAGAAGATGATATTTACTTTCTAATTCCGAATTAAAATACAGCGTGTTCTATTTAAAAAAAAAATGAGTTTTCTGCATTTGAAAATTTGTCACTTTGTTCCTCAGTTTTGAACACCCTGTATGTTAGAATGTAAAGTGTGCGTACTGTTACTTAGAGTTATATCTACATTCATAGCAAATTTGGGGTTTCTACTTGCAGTATTAGCCAAGATATTAATTTCTCAATGAGGCAATGCTTATCATTAAAAAAAAAAAAAGAAAAACTTAAATAACTCGAAAACGGCAACATGTAGAATCCAAAAATTAATAAATAATTATTCATTTTATTTAAAATAACAAACTTGACATCAATTTCCGGTCAACCGGAAGTGATATTTTGGTTAAAGTATTTTAAATTTATAGTTCCATCGAACAGATAATGGTGCTAAAATCTCAAATATAACTAAATAATAGAATATCATAAACTTTTAACGAACCACGTGGAATACCCTGTATATTTATGTAAAATAAACGTATTAATATTCGGTATTTCGGTGTTTAATTTTTAAAGTAAAGTCCGCATAATAAAAATATTACATTTGGCGATTGTTAGATTAGATTGTTTGAAAAATTGTGGACCTTTCCATAACACATGGTTTTGGAAAAGTCCTTGCCCTTGAAAACGTATAAATAATAGAGAGATATTTGAAGATCTAAATTACTTTAATTATATCTCTGCGAACGATAATTCATCAATAGGTTGTAGATTAGCCATAAAAGAAACACAAAAAGATAACATTTTATAAGAGTTCGTATTTTCATTCATTCATTCATTCAAGTTAGGGTGGGCACTTGATGTCCGGGCACTTGAGCTTGATGTTCATTGTACCATCCCTATTGATTCTCTTATTTGCACTCGAGCAGCTTGGTGTGCTCTATAAAGCCCAGTATCTTGCCCAGTGGAAACTTAAGGACCTTCGAGGGCTCCAATAGATCTCTCCCGAAATATTTCTGTCTGAGTACCTTTAGTTCCTCACATGTGCAGATTACATGTAAACTCGTTTCCTCCTGTAGTTCGCATCTTCTACACCACGGTTCCCCTTACACGGCCTGTGTTGTATAGATGCTTTTTCAGAGGACAGTGTTCCAGTTACCAACCCAGTAATGGTTTTAACTTCTTCTTACTGCGCTTGAGTAGTTTATCAGAGAAACACCATCCCATCCCCTATCAGCGTTTTGGTATGGAGGTATGACCTTCAGTCGACCTCCATTTCTTTGTACTTTCTTTATCTAACCAGGTCAGATCTCCCTTCTTGCGGAATCTTTAGTAATCCCACATGTGGGCTCTGACCCATGAAGTGTCTCTTAGAGCCCTCCTGGCTAGTTCATCGGCTATTACGTTGCCCTTTATATCCTCATGTCCGGCACCCAATCAGAGAACCGTGTTGTCTCGTGCCAGTGCATTGAGGGATTGTTTGCAGTCCCTAACTAGTTTTGACCTAGTTACAGGGTTTGAGACTGCCTTAATGACAGCCTGGCTGTCAGTCATTATATATTTTCCTCCTCATGTAGCCCCTTTTGCAATCATTTCTGCACAGGCTGCAAGGGCGAATACCTCTGCCTGGAAGACCGTTGTATGTTTCCCCAGACTTATGAATATCCTTTGATTAGGACTGGACCCACAAATATCGGCTCCTGTCCCCTGGCTGATTTGATCCATCCGTGTACCAGTTTTCGTTAGCAGTGATTTCACTACGTGCCTGGTCTCTTATTCGGTATGGAGATTTTCACCTTTTCAGTGAAGATAATTTCGGGTACCATGCTGTCCTGGGCATTTGTAGCAATGGCCCGTCCAGCAACGTCCCGTAGTATAAGTGTGTCCTCCCACCCGAAGTTGGGATGCCAAGGTTGTTGGCTTTCAGTCTAAGGATCGCATTCATTGCCTCTGCTCTCACAGAGTTCCAGCGGGGGGAGGCCCACAATGGTCTCCAAAGGCGGTCCCTGTACTGTTAGTTGCGCCGGTGATACCAGTAATGCCTGTCTCTGGACGCGTCAGCATCTTCGCTGCGAGGACACTTCTGTCCTCCTCCACCAGACTACTGCCCCGTATGTTATCGTCGGTCTTATCACGGCAGTATATACCAATGGATCCTCGGCTTTAATCCCCAGGTTTTGCCAGCACTCTCCTGCAGCGCCAGAATAGTTGCGTGGCCCTGGTCGTTGTTTTGCTAAGTGATTTTTCCAGCTCAGTTTCGCATCAAGGGTAACACCCAGATACTTTACTTCCTTGGTTAATTGTAACTCCTGCCCAAACAGTCTAATGCCGCCTAGGTCATTGAGTTTTCTCATGTTGGTAAAGGCAACCAACTTTGTTTTTTGGATTAACTGAGAGTCCTTGTGAAGGCACCCTTCCTCCACCATTCGCAGTGCAATACGCATGATGCCCGCCACACGCCTGGGAACTTCCCCCTAGCTACTATGACAATGTCATCAGCGTACCCCTGCGTCCATATTCCTTTGTCGTTTAATGATCTGACGAGATCATCCACGACCAGCTCCAAGCAGTGGTGACAGTACTCCCTCGTGAGACACTCTTAGTCTCTTGCGTTGTATCTAGCATATTGGCATAGACCACTCTGCCTCTTAGCATGCAGTCAACCCATCTGCTAGTCGTGTGGTCAATGTTCCGTTCCATTAGTGATCGGTTGATCGAGGGCGTTGATGTGTTATCAAGGGCGCCCTCGATGTCTAAAAATACTGCAAGGGCAACTTCCTTTTGATGTAGGCTCCTTTTGAGTCCTTCCACCAAACTATGCAGGGCAGCGTGAGTTCGTAATTTTTTATTAAAAGGTTAAAGGGTTGGTTGTAGATCCTTTAGATGATATTAAAATTTATTTTAGACATAAGCGAAATATAAATATTCAAAATTATTTATTACTTTGAGGAAAAAGAGTAATTATTCCAACAAGTCTGCAAACTAAAATATTGAATAAATTACATAGCGCGCACATGGGGATAGTTAGGAAAAAAAGTCCTTAGCTCGTTCTTATGTGTGGTGGCCCACATTAAATATTGATATTGACAAACTGTGCAAAGCATGTGATGTTGGAACAATTTAAACTTGGAATCCACCAAAAACACTTTTAATTTTTTGGCCTATACCAAATTCAGTTTTGGAACGCATTCATATTGATGTCTGTGGTCCAATAATGGGCAAATATTTTTTAGTAGACGTATTCTCTAAATAGTTAGAAGTTGCTATGATGTCAAATGTAACCATCGAAAATACTAATACGGAACTATGAACATTATTTTCTGGATGTAGGCTTAGGTAATGGTACAGAATTAGTAAACAACGAATTTATAGGTTTTTTAAAAATAAATAACAGTAAACGCAACTACTCCTCCCTATAATCCATCGACAAATGAAGCGTGGAAAGATGTAATGTATTATAACATGTAGCGTTAAACTTTTGGGGAATAGTGTATATGTATACGAGTTTTTATTGTTGCGAATGTTAGTTGATTCCATAAACCCACTCCACCGTTAGATGTATTAGAATAAACATCTCTATGTAAAATAAATGTATTAATATTCGGTATCACCGTGTTTACATTAAAGTAAAGTCCATATAATAAAAATAAGATAAAGTTTGTTTTTCTGTGCCGTATTAATCAATACTATATAAATTAAATGACATTCTTGGGAAACGGCAAAATATATTAATTATTTCATTTATTATGCAAAAACATTTGGATGTGAAAACATTTTTTTTCAATTTGTAATTAAACATTTCTAAAACTTGTAACGATAATTTAAATTGTAAGAAGATTAGAAATATAAACTGAAAGCAATCAAAAACAAAAATTAAATACATCAATATGTATCAAGAATGTTTTTAATGTATCAAGATATAGGCTGATATTTTCTTAAACCATGCTCACTATGTATGCTCAGAGCAATTGTGGATTGAGTAGGACATTCATCTTGTTGAAAATGCTGATTTGCAATTTTAGTTGACCAACTGGAACGTGAATGGAATTCAACTTACGTATCAGTTACTATTGTCCACACATTGAGGATGTTTGGGGTCCTGTCCAGGAGATTGCGGGCTGTTGCGGACGAGGCAATTTAGTTGATTCAACTAAGTTGCCTGGTTTACTCTCAACTAATTGATTGGCATTGGAGACCTACTGAAGCCGCCGAAGCGGACAAGTTGGCTCCGCGTGAAAGGGTTCATATCAGTATGCAACCATCCGTTCAACTAGTGGAATCAACTAACCGCCTTGTCTGAAAAAGGTCTTAAGCATCAACTTTAATCTATATACACATACAACAACCAAAGAGAAGAAAGATATAATAATGCATGAGCTAAACAAAGTCTTTAATGATTGCTAAAGAATAGCTAGTAATGAAAATAATAGTCGTTCCACAATAGATAATATCTTCACAAACATTCATATATCAGCTTTTTAAATACGACACGATTGATACATTCGACCACATAGCGCAAATCCTGCAGTGTACCTCTGTAGTAACTGACGAGTCTGCAGAGACAACAAAAGAAGATTGGAAAATTGACAGAACAACCGTTAACATCTTCAACCATGGGCTGAAAACGCATATACGCTTACCCCACAAAGTAAGCAATGCGAAAGAACTATTCCGCAGCTACCACGGCATCTCCTTGGAATTTTTTAATAGCTTGTTTCCCTGAAATAAAAAAGAACTACAACTAAGAAACACAGCAAGTTTATAACAGATGAGGAAGTTACAAGCACAGAAATACATTGGATGTTTGGGCGACTTCGTCAAGGATAACAAGATGTAATGAATGTTACACAATTACCGTAAATAAAAGAAAATTGCAGGAGTAGCTAAAAATTAATTGCCATACATATAGAAAGGTTAAATGGATAAGATAAAAGCAATCTAGAGGGTAATCAGCCAAGAAATAAAACCAACAAATTCACTTATACATAAAAACTTCTATCTAACACGCGTTATGTAATTCACCCCATGAATTTCTTCACAACTTAAAGTGAACGTGAAGATTTTTTTTTTCTCTTAACACCCGTAGCTCCCAAAGAAATACGGAGTGCTTATAATATAGAATGAGTTTAAATAAATATTAAAAATCATCAGGCTAGAAAAGAATTTTATATAAGTACATAACATATTAGAAGCCTTTTTTTTAAATGCGTTGAACTTTCAGAGTAAAACCAATGTCCGAGAGGTTAAGAAATAGAATTTCATGGTTAACGAAGTTAAATGTCATAGTAAAGCCCGTGTACAAGGTATCAATTTGTTGGCGACTATCTGGAAACTTACTAACGAACTGAGTAAACTTGATCAAGTTAGTTATGGTAGAACGCCCAACTACGAAATCATGTTGGTTAACAGAAACATGCGGCTTAATCATGGAGGAAAATTGGTTATACACCACGCTCCCAAATACCTTAACAAAGTTAGATAAAATGTTAGTCGATCTAAAATTGTGTAAGTCGGATGCATTACTTTTCTTAGAAACGGAAATAACCTTTGCAATTTCCCACATCTCAAGAAAATGTAGAC
Organism: Protaetia brevitarsis; assembly: GCA_004143645.1. Lineage (NCBI taxonomy): Eukaryota > Metazoa > Arthropoda > Insecta > Coleoptera > Scarabaeidae > Protaetia > Protaetia brevitarsis. Next base: position 39,514 of record RXPK01004904.1, read on the forward strand.
ATGGCTAAATTGAAAATTTTAGCGAGCGGAACTCAAAAGATCGAAACATAATCATCCACTACAAAGTCAGGTTTAGCCACTTTTTATTCCTGCTGCTTCAATGTGCTGATGTTGCAGTATATATCCTCAGAACTAAACTCAGATAAAAGTTAGCTTTAGTAAATAACACAAATCTTATTTTAGTTCTTTTAAGTCCATAAACTCATTCTACTCTTTAGGTACTTTTTTATATAAAGATGAATTCAAAAAATATTTTGAGCTAACCGAACAATTCAAAAGAAACAGCTTTTGTTTCTTTACAATCTAGTACAAAATATGGCTAATCAATATTCTACAAAGAGTTAACTTTTGTTCCTAGTAGCAAATTTTTTGATCTAATATTTCTACTATCATCTTTTCTGGAAAAGGACATCTTTTCACCTAAGACGGCACGTCTTGAAAGTTGAATTTTTCCCGTCTGTAGTGATGAAAAAGATAGGCGTTAAAGGCGCCACCAAACGTAAGAAACGCATAAATTTATTTATATACAGTGCACATTCCGTATATTCCCGGCTTTGTCTCACATCAGCGTTCGGGCGGCACTCTTGAATATAAAATGTATAAAAGGACATCTATAACCCAAATTCCATGGTGACTTTGCATTCCGAAATACTTCGCTCACGTCATGATTTACTGTGGCCCTTTTTCTTTTTCCTCCCCCATTTTCGCCTGCTTTCCCATTCCCCTTAGTCGAAATACTCTTACGTGTTCATTTTTCTTGTAGTACTCGTCTCATCCAATGTACATTAACATACACTGACGTTGGCAAAACTTACAATGAATTATTTATTTCTACACATGCTCATTTTTTTTTCTTCTAACATATCGACCACTATTAGAGGCGAATTCATCTCAAATTTTAAACTGAAGTAAATACAAAATACTCAAACACCGACAAATTTTGGGAATCGAGTAAACTAAAAGAAATTTCGTAACCTTTGCATGTTATTTTTTAGACAGGCTCCCGCAATTTAAACACACCTTTCAGCAATTATCATTGTGAGCGACGTTCAACAAAGCCACCCCCGCTTCCACCAAAAGTAAAACGAAGGACAGTCGATAGCGTATCTTCTTTAAATAATACATTGTCCCAAGATTGAGACAAATGGAGTATGGAGAGATTAAACTTACTGGAAACCTAGGAGAAACAAAGAAAGAGAATTGAATTGAAGATAGAAGTAAGAAGTAGGGTAAAGTCGCGCAGGGAATGGGGTATGAGTGACAAATAAAGGGACAAGGCTCATGAATTACAAAGAAGCCCCTTAGAAATAATGCAATTTCCACTTTAAATATTAGCCATCCTGCGGTTAGCTTATTGTGTTTTCTTATTGAACGGTTGGTTAATTCTTATTTAGTGCAAAGATGAAGAAGGATAGCATTCAACAGAACTTGGAATTACGTGCACCATTGCTGGGATAAAGTAATAGTTAATATATATTCCTCCGCGTTCATTCTTACATCAAATGATTTTATACGATGAATAAATTGGTGTCGTTGCCAATGTTCAAACATTTGAACGTTTATATTTATCTTTCAATTTAATATAATATAATAAATTCAATGCCGGTTATTCGCGTCCTTTCACAAGGAAGAACACAAAATTACATTGGCGATTCCTGGGAAAACGGAAGGTGACCAGATTGATCATATCTGAATTTCCAATAAATCGAAAAGAATAGTTCACGATACTAGATCATACAATCCCATACAGATCACTCCCTCATAATAGTAAAAATGAAATTAAATGTAAGTAGAAATGAAAACGCTCTCCAAAAACCCAAAAACCTTTCTAAACTAAACCTGGACGAAACAAGTTTAGCAGCACTTTAGATAAGAAATTGAATACGAATGAAGGGAATAGTATAGAGGATGATTGGACGTGCTTGAAGTCCAATGCCATACACACTTTGTGAAGGGCTAAATAACTACAAATCATCCTAACCGATAACCCCGTCTTCTTCTTCTTCTTCTTCTTCCAGCTGACGGCTGGCGGAGGTTGCCCACGCAACCAGTACGCTGCTGTAGTGCCGCAGGATTTCGGATTTGTTCTATGATCGCTCTCCACGCTTTCCAGTCCGTGGCGGTGGTCCTAGCTTGATTGAAGTCGAGACGCCGGTTCTTCAAATCGTCTTCCACTTGTTTTGTCCACGTTTTCTTTGGCGCGGTGCGTTGTACTTTCCACTAGATGGGTCACTATTTCCAGAGAAGTCTTTGTGGTATTCCGTTTGCGCCCATTCTGCAGACGTGGCCAAACCACCTCAATCGTCGTTGCACGATCACTTCACCGACGGCTGGTTGTTGTTGACAGGTTGTCCGAATGGTTTCGTTGGTAATGCGATCGCGCAATGAAATTCCCAGGATCTGTCGCAGACATCGCATTTGGAATACCTCGAGTTTGTCCAAATCCAGTTTAAGCAGGGTCCATGTTTCTGATCCATAGAGGAGAATTGACAAAATCAGCGCCCGAAAGAGGCGAATTTTGGTCTTCATGGAGATGTTAATCTTCTTCCACAGGCACCATTTGAGAGAGGAAAACGCCGCGGCTGCCTGTCCAATCCTGCCGTGGATCTCTGCTGTGGAAGCCACTTTCGTCTCCTGAACCAGTGACCCAAGGTATTTGAACTGCTGCACTTGTCGAGGTGAACGGTGGCCTGCGATCCATCCGTTGTCAGCACCTTGATCTTGTCCACGTTGATTTTTAAGCCGTACGATTGAGCGATGCGAGCAATATCATAAAGAGTGTCCGTTGCGTCGGCGTCGTTGTCTGTGAAAAAGGCGCTATCGTCGGCGAACATGAGGTCGGTCACTGAGTGATCGATGTCGAACTGTACTCCACGTCTGTCCTCGAATGTTTTTCTCATAATGGCGTCGACTACTGCATAGCAATTAAAATGCTCTAATCCTAACTTAACAAAATATTAACGTCATATACAGTCCGAATAAAATTTTGAGATATAAGGAACAATAGAAAAATGATGAATTAATGAGGAATACGAGGAGTGAATTCACGTAAAGAAGTAGATTAATGGATGATAACGAAAAGGGAAGATTATCTGGTAGCACCGATAATTATTGCAAGCTGGTAGATGGAGTGGCCGAAAAGAATCAAACGAGCTGTCAAACAATTGCCTATTATTTTGTAATTTGACATTTCAAATGGTTTCGATAACTACAGCAGCTACTTTTCAGTGTGTTGTCAAAGTAAGTGAAGTGTATGAAAAATGCATTTAACAAGAGAAAATTTTGGAGCTACGATTTATTATGATTTTAAAAGCTGTCTATCTCAAAAGGAAAGGGTACAATGGCTTGGTGCTGCATTTGATAATGAAGCGGCTCCTCAAAGGACTATCTGCAGCTGGTACAGCGTTCGATAAGGCAGCAGTCACCCACGACTTAAGAAGAGGAGGACCAGTTACTGACGAAAACATTGCTGCCGTTCAAAGAAGACAATCGAATCATCTACACAATTATTAGAATCAACTTAGGTATTGGTATGATTGCATTTAAAAAGCATGACTACTTGGAAGTAAGGAAGGTGTGTTGTCGTTCTATACCCACAATTTAGCACATGCTTGAAAAGTGCAGTATGGTGCAAAGCAACTTTAAAAATGTATAATATCGATAGGTCAAAAGCAATCTATATATTGTTATGTATAATATAACAATATATTATTACTGGCGACGAAAGTTGAAGTTGTGCATTTTAATCTGAATCGAAACGGCAATCAGCGCAATGGGTCTTTCCTACCGACCCTAATCCAGTCAAAGTCAAAGCAGTCTCGAAGTGTAGGAAAGAAAATGATAGTTAGTTTCTCCTCGACCAGTTTGCAACTGTTGCTCTTAATGACAGACGCACGGTGACTGAACAATTGTACACGAGGGGGTGCCTGCTAAATGTGCTTGAAACCTCTCGCTTACGGCGTCCTAAATCTGAAAGTGTCCTGCATCAAAATAGTGCATCAAGCTGTACAGCCAAGCAATCGAAGCAATTTTGGGGACCTCTAAGGTGAAATTACTGCGACATCCGCTCAAACAGTCCCGGCTTGGAACAATGCGATTTCTTTCTTTTCCCTCGTTTAAAAGATAATATGCGTACATAGCATAAGGCATTAACGCCTGAAGAAGCGGTGGAATACTTTAAAAACTTTGTTTCCAAAGAGACTCAAGAAGAGTGGAACTTATGTTTTGAAAATTGATTCTCTCGCATAAATAAATGTATCAAACTTAAAGGTGGATATTTTAAAAAACAATAATAAAGATGTTTTTTATGCTTTTTTGATTCGACATAATTTGATTCACCAGTTTGCATTGGTGCTACCTTCGTACACAAAAAAAAAGAATAGATGCAACAATAAGTTGAAATATAAATGAAACAATATTAATCACCGTTTCAAAAGATTATCTTTCTTATTTGAATATTTTCGAATTTTGAAGAGCAAAATAGTATTCTTAAAAATTTATTTTATTAGTTGAATTCACGAAAGTTACAAAATATATGCTTTGCGCTTTGATTCTTGTGCCGTTAGATCAATGCAACTGGCATGGACCCACTTCCGACACGAGAAACAGGAGTACCAAACCTCATCTTTACCTGAATCGTTGCAAATTAAACAGTTAAGCAGTATCTCCCACATAACCGTTAGTATCATCTTCTTGCATATAATTAATCAATAGGGAGGAATCAGAGAATCTCCAAACTTGAACGCCCTTCTTTTTTTCCTTCTTTTCAATTTTTTTCTTCTGGTTTTCTACTTTTCCCTTCTGATTTTCCTCTTTCTTTCGTTCCAAGCTTGCTCAGATATCCTTTCAGTTTACAATAGCTTTAGAATATTCCTGTTATATGCGAATTCTGTAAACCTCTTCTGGTTATAGATTCCCAGAAGAGTTTTACTTTGCCTCATTCCCTGGAGATTCTCCCAATAATTAAATTTTCTCTGCTCCATTTTTCTCTTCAATTTCTTCAATATAGTACTGCTACTTATTCCGCAAAAGGGTTCAGGTCCACAAAAGGTGTTGACGCTAACTGACTACTAAATCAGCGTTAGATAAAAACCAAGATTGTTTAATATATATGTCATTGATATAAGTTAATAAAGCATTGTGCTATTCTTTAGATCAATCCTATTCTAATATTGTGCTATTACTTAAACAAAATATTGGATTGGGCTCACATTCCTAGAAAGGAAAACCCAGGTGATATAACTACGTGGGGATGCGAAATAATTAACTTAACTCCACAACATGGTGGACCGATGTGGAATTTTTATTACGCGAGTTTAAATCTTAGCCTATAAATTCGCAAGAATAACTAGATAACGAAACTCCGGAGCGAAGATACCCAAAATTAATGTTAGCTTCTGTGTGTTACCGTGATCTATTTAGCAAATATTCTAGCTTAGATAAAATGCTTATATATTGCGTTTTAAAGGAAATTCAACACGTTCTCGAAAATAATAGTTGTAATCTTATGTTTGCGTATTCGTATGTTTTAGTTCTAAGGCTGTTCATTTAGAGCTAGTCACAGATTTAACATGTGCTAGTTTTCTAAACTGTTTAAAAGGATTTGTTGTTAGACGTGGTTTACCTGTTCAAGTGTATTCCGATAATGTGAAGACGTTCGTTGGGGCTAACAAAGAGTTACTAACGCCTACAAGAGCATCATAGATTATTTTAAGGATTCTTCATTTGTAAATTTTTTAACTGAATGTTCTATAACGTGGAAATTTATGTCTCCTCGAGCAACACATTTTGGTGGATTGCACGAAGCAGTGGTAAAGTCTTTCAAGATGCATTTAAAAAAGATTGTATCAAACCATGTGTTAACTGCTGAAAATTTATTGACGTTACTTTGTCAAATCGAGTCCGTCCTAAATTCGCGCCCTCTCTATCCTCTCTCTGATGATCCCAACGACTTCATCGTTCTTACACCGGGACACTTTTTAACTGGAGTACTATGACTACTGTGTCACAAGTAGATGTCACTCAAGTTCAATTCAGCTCTCTCAAGCAATACGAACAGCTAACGCAAATGTATCAACATTTTTGAAAGCACTGGAGTAGAAATTATCTCAACCATCTACAAACAAAGACTAAATGGACGCAAGACGGTTTCCATATACCAGCAATTAACGATTTGGTTTTAATTAAGGAAATCGGAATTCAACCACAACATTGGCAAATAGGCAAAATTCTAAAGTTTCATTCTGGAGCGACGGCAAGAGTCGCGTATGTACTGTATTAACAAGAGGAAAGGAATTGGTACTGCTATGGTGAGGCAACTCACATACCGCTGAGTGTATTTTGAGTTGCATATTTTGATTTTTCACTTTCTTCCAAGCTGAATCAATTTACCGAGAGTTTTTCACAAATTTTATGTTTAGTTTGTGTAAATTTTAGTTAAAGAGTTGATTGTATTATTTATTGTGATGGTTAAGTGTTAAGTTTGTTTAAAATAATTCCATTCATTTAGATGTCTATTGTTTGCTCATGTTGTTTAATGCTTATTCTACTAGATTTTGTCGGTGAATTGTGCGTTTGCGTTGTACGTTTTAAGAGAAGGATTTTTGTAAGAAAAACAGTTGTAGAGTTTTGTCCTTCCTTGTTCGACTGTTAACGTGAGTAGACGTATTTTTGTAAATCATTATTGGCTTTTTGTAATTTATTTGATATTGAAATTTCTGTTAGTCCATCAAGGAATTCATATTATAATAGTTGTTAATATATTAACGTGTACACGTAGTAGATATAAGGTCATTTATTATTTTTGTTCGGGAAGATACATTATAGTTAATTTTTTTTCTCATTATACTTTAAAGAGTTAATTTTTAGTTATTCAATTTTGCTGCTTCGTTTTTAATTATTAATCACCTCGGTTGGGTGAGTAGAAGCATTGTTCTTGCAGTTAGTTTATTTTCTTGAAATTGTCCACGCTTAATTTTAATTTGATACCACGTGGATTGAATTTGAAAGATTTTGAAAAATCTTCCTGAACAAACTAATGTTTTGCTTTACATAGGAAATAGCATTGTCCTAGTGTAATTTAGAATCAAGTGCAGTTTTTATTTTAGGCCAGAACCTTCAGTTCACGGTTTTTTTCTGCACAAGTTGTAATTTAACCCATTTTGAATAATAAATTTGATTGTTAATTAGCTTCTTTGGGTTAAAAAATTCTGTTCTTTTATTTTAAACTAAAACCTTTTCAATTTCAGGGGTAATTAAGAAAGTCAGATTTCGTTTATTCTTTACATTTTACTTTTCGTGGTTAGATTCAAGTTTTAATTCGCGATGGTAACTCTGAGGTTATTAGTTCTTTTGCGTCCTTTTAAAATTTATCCGTTGAGCTAGCTAATTTTATTTCTTTTTCATATTTAAATTCTTTTTAGCATTTTCATTTAAATTCTGTCAGTACACAGCAGTACGTTCCATAGTTCAACTTTACCCGTTGCCAAAGGATATTGAAATTGGAATTTTCAAGGTACGGGAGAATGTTGATGTTAACTGACTACTAAATCAGCGTTGGATAAAAAACAAAAAATGTTATGTATAATATATATGTTATTGATATAAGTCAATAAAGCATTGTGCTATTTCTTAAACAAAAGGTATTCCAGCCAATTTTTTACAATATTATCCGTTATCTCGTTTCCTTCCACTCCTGTGTTACACGGAACTCACAGGAGGGTACTTTATTCCTTATACTTAAAAAAAAATTAAGTTACCTTGGGCTAAAATTAAGCAAATGTTCAGGACTATAGCGGACACCATTGATTTTAGTTCCACTGTTGTATCAAGCTAAGTATGTATGGTTTTTAAAATATCTAAAACAAATTAATATACTAACGACACCGCCTTAACCAAAAGCTCTCAGCAGAGCTATTTTTTACAAATTACTCAATCTTTTCATGAAACTTTAATAAAATCTTTTTCCGCGTTTTTGTTTTTATTATTAAAGCAGTGAGGACTCTTAAACATTTCACAGTTTACGAATTCTATGATCGAGTTACGCCAAATGTCGTTTTCTTTCCAATTACTCATCAATAAATGTGCTTATAAATCTTCTGGCAGCAATCAGCTTAGTCTAAAAAATATAAACCATTTCTGAATGCTCTATAATTTGAGGTCAAAACCCATATACAGTCAAAAAATGCTTAGGTACATCCTTAGAACATTTCTCGGCGTAGCGCCGCGAGGTTGCTTCCGGAAAATTGTATTTTTTTCTGCCGTGTTATTCACCGACCTCCACCCTTCACCTCCTTTACTAACTTTCGTCTTTCGTTAGTAAAGTTTACCCATAATTTTCCACTGCAAATTACACATAACATAAAACAGTATTTTAAAATATTTATAAACATATTGGATAAAATGAGGAGCTGGCCATCTTGTCCGCTTGGCTGATTCTTTATCTTACCCGACATTCGACATGACTACTTTTAAATAAATTTTATAACAAGCAAATCATGTTAGGAAAAGTCTATACGCTCTAGGCATACAATAATATAAGCTGGAATATTTACTGCAAAGAAAAATTACTTATCACAAGAGTTCTAGAGCTTCGTTGACAAATCTTACAACCACATGTACTCAAAACATAAATAAAATAAATTTATTTTATTAAACAAAAACATTTTATTTATAATTTACACTTTTTACATTTTATATTTATATACTTGAAAAAGCTTTGAAATAAAGCGAAACGTTGTAGTAGTCATTCCTGTTTTCAATATTTATGACCTAAAAACCAAGAGAAGCAGAGCTGAAGCTTAAAAAAAAACATAAATAGATTCATCACATCACAAAAATGTGATAAATTTTATTACAAAGACATGAGGTTATTTATTAACGATCTCCGAAATTAAATAATTTGCCATCTTAGCTGATTCGTTATCTTTTAGCATATGTATTTTAATTATATATGCTTCCATTTACCGATTCCTCACATATCTTAATGGGCTAATTTAATTTTTTAATTAAATTAGAAATTGTTAAAAAAAAAACATCCAGATAAAAATAAAACTAGAAATCTATAATGCATAAATACGACCGGTAGTGACGCATGCGGCAGAAACTATGTGCCTAAAAGAAAGAGACGACTGAAAATCTGAAAGAAAAATTCTAAAGAAAATACTGGAGCCAAGTTGGAAGGCGGACTGCATAAACAACTAATGAATAACGAAGGACCAGAGGAAACGGGACGCGCTTTACGCACTGTTTTTTGCAACCTCGTTATGATATAGCACCAATTTAAGTTATGGGGCTTGTCTATTTTCTCGCAAAATTATAAAGTAAAATAAAAGATACAAAAGCGGTCGTGAGAAGCGAGACGAGACGATCCCAGCAAGCAGGTTCTTCCAGCTGCCAATCGTAGTACGGGAAATTTTTATACCACTCTGCTCGAAGTACCCCTGTGCAAGTAAAACACTGCGGTCTACACCAGTTAAAATCGATAAGAAGTCCCCTGATTAAGCTGTCGTTGAATAAAGTAGCCGATCGTAGAGCGAAACTTTTCACATGCGACTG
>RXPK01004905.1:0-66904 GCA_004143645.1 Protaetia brevitarsis
TCAAAAACACAGCTGTTACACTATTAATCAAAGAAGACACGTAAAAGAAAGAAATTGCAATGATGATTGGATATGCGATTGTTGTAAGGAAATATTCGGAGACTTTAACGAAAAATGGTGCAAGTGGTACAATGTTGTATGTTTGGTGCATACCATTCAGTTGCCACCAGGAGTATAGTGAAAAAACGGTTTTCATGTGCGACATGTGTGCAGCCATAACAAGTGGAAATGAATCTGAAGAAGATCATTAATATGTGTTTTCCTAAATTAAGCTTTTAAAGTCCTATTTCAGATTATTTCGTTTATCACGAATTTACATGCCCCACACCACGGACTTATCTACCACCAACACGAACTTACCTTACGCAACTAGTATGGTATTTTTCAATTATTTATTACAAAGCCTTAATTTTAGCTACATTTTGTTGTGTTAATTTAATCTTTCGAAATGGGTGGTTGTATGTATTGCAAAAGAAAACACTTTTAGTAGTATTTAACATTTATAATTAAAAATATTATAACTATCTCGAACATACCTTACTTTACCCTATAAAAATAAATCTCAATATTTTTCACACAAACGTTTTGTTTATTCCACAAATTTTTATAACTGTGTTGCCAACTATATAAATACACTTTTGATTAAATTTAACGTGCGCAATCCGAGTTTTAGTTACACCTTACAGTGGACCACCAGCAGCAACAGTCCCCTATAGCGTCTTTGAGGATACTAAAATATATAAATAATTACTGAGACATTTTAATATGTTTGTAATATGTTTGTAACAGTTCAATATATCTTCAAAAAAATTGAAATTTTCATGTTTTTAATCAACTTCATTACGTTTTTCACCGGCTGATGATAAAAGTTAATTGAAAGATGTGAAATATAATTTAGAAATATAGCTAACAGCTTATATTTTATAATATTACATAAAAATCAATCTGTTTACTGTTTTCATGAAAATAACAATGTTCAAACAAGATTATATTTGTAATTGTTTCAGGGCTTAAAAATCAAGAATAATTTACACAAATTGCTATAAAATTAAACAGAGCAAAACAGAATATTTAACTTCTACGTGATATAACCAGGGTAAGATCATGCGCATTTATATCTATAGTGCCTGTTGTGTTATCTGTAAGTCAGTATGAATTCATAATAATACTTGCTTACAGTCTTATATATATGCATAGAAACCCGCTACAAGCTCGGTTACTAATATTTGGCACATCTATTTTAATAAACCATAATGAGTCTATTGGTAGAATTCTGTGCGTGCCTGTAACGTTTATAAGATTATCTGTAAGATGTATAGCAGTAAGCATGTATTGTGGATGTTTACAGATTTAAACAGATAGCCGTACAAGCGCTACAGATGTGCATAGATCTCACCATATATCTCCTCTAAAAAATCCTTTCACTGTTAGAAATTATTTTCTATACGTTTTTATCATAATTTTAAAGTGCTCATGTAGGTATGTTTGACAACTTCTAACGATAGCAAATCATTCCTCTTGAATGACTGAAGAAGTGATATAAATGCGTTCTTCAATAAACGCCTTGTAATGACGAACTGATCTAATTTACCTACTTGGATGCATTTTTACGTTATTGATGTGTGTGCTGTATTGTCACTACAATTGCATTGGGATACTTGAATATCTCTCGAACACTAAAAAAAAGAAGATGAACCTTGAAGAGGTCCCAACCTCAAAATAGGTTAAGTACCTCTCGAGAATAAGACGTTAACGTGTAAAATTGACAGATTATAGTTGTGAAGTGTACTTTTAGTAGCCCGACGACCATAATCTCGAGATTATTCGAGCCTTTGTGGTCGACAATGGGTCTTGACTGTACTCCGTCGCCCAATAATAACAACAACCGGCTATTGTGTAAGAAGTAGGAGACGGAGAAAGAGAAGAGAAGAAGAAATACTTTTTAAAGCGTACCGTTACGTCCGCACTCGGCCGCTTTGCGTTCAGGGTGGGTTTGCAGTTCTCAATTCTCATTCCGGCTTGACACCGAACGGCGGCATTGTGTACCCGACCCGGCGGGGGTCCGTCCCGGATGCCCCCTGCGGACGTTCGACACAATATCTATCCTATAAGTCTTTTCATCGGGTATTTTGTACTTTTACAAATCAAACAAATGTTTTGTGAATGGACGTATATATATTTATATGTGCGTGTGTGTGTATTGGACGTATGTAGCTGGGTGTTTGTTTCCCCTTTTTTTGTATTTGCACGAAATTTAAATATTTATTTCACCCTGCGGTTTGTACCTACGTTTATTTGTGTGCCTGCATGCGTTTCTGTAGCACGCTGCGATTAATAAATACGTAACGTGTTTGTGAAAGTTTATGTGGGAATGTTCGTCGAAAATGAGGTGGAAAAATTAGATTGTGGATGCTTGCAAAAAGCGTTATGCATGTTAGTACGTAGTTTTCTATTTAATAGGTTAATCACAAACGGACTTTTTATGTGGAGTTCTCTGCTACTAATTTCTCTTATTGTTCTTTTAGAGCATTCGAGCATTTTTAATCGTCAAGTTGATAGGCAAGTAATGAAAACTACCGACACGCACTTCTACCTTTTTAATGTATATTTGTAATAAAATTAACGTTATAATAATATAATAATATATTTAGTCCAATTAGACACCAAGTGATAGACAAGTTCACAACACTAAAATATTAACAAACGTTAATACACATGTTCGAAATTAAGTAACTCACGTTTAAGTAATGTAAAAATTCCTCCACGAGTAGATGCTGTCCTGAAACCAGCATAGAACTACTCGTAATCTGAAGTGCTTTATATTAGGGATTGTTGATATGATGATCATTAGGAAGCAAGTTATATAATTTTATCCCTATATAGGGGCTCTTTTTGTAATATTTAATTTATTCAGAGTACACTAGATTTGTTTTGTTTCTTGTATTATATGAATGCCATCGCCTTTCTTTGCGAGATCAGCTTATTCCGAAAGACGTTTGCAACAAGACCTCCAAATATACACCGCTAGTCAAGGGTAAAATATTTAATTCTTTAAAAATGCGGTCGACATGAATCGGTGGATTTAATATTTACTATACATCGAATAATCCTTTCCTGTGCCAAAAATACCCCTTCGCAGCTTCCGACGAACCCCAGAGATCACCCCATAGCAAAGTCTACTGTGACTTGGCCATAATAAAAGCTAAGTAAATGTTTTTTGATCTATCAATGTTTTTTAAATATCTTATCTGGCTAGCAATGTGGAATTAAATTTTTTTGTTAAGTCTATGCAGTGATCTTTCCAGGTTAAGTTTTGGTCGATGTTCAATCCTAAATTTTACCGAAGTTTTTTGCTGTAATGTATGATTGTTACATTGAATATTCATATCAGTATGTGTCGCGAGTGTGATGGATGAAATATTCATATAGGTTTGTTTTAGAAAGATTAATAGCAACCTATTGCTCACAAACACTCACACAATTCCTTTAATAGCCGTATAGAACTGTTCCGCACTTCATTCGGGTCGCTCCAGACACCAAGCGGTCGTGTCATCAACGTACATAACAGAGGGCAGTTGACAAAGTTTACAATATCATTCATAAATTTATGAAAATATAGCCCCAAAACTGAACCCTGAGGCACACCAGGGGCATCGTGAGGCCTGCAGAACAGCGCTTCCAGCAATATTACAATTACTTTAGTAAAATATCTTTACATACTGAACTCTATCGGACAAGTAAGATGAAAACCAGTCGGCTACAATGCGCGGATACCATAATGTTTTAATTTATCTCTTAAAATGCCGGATCACGGAAATCAAACGCGTCGTGATAGTACAAAGATTCCTGCTGGGTATTCCCCGCTGTCCAAGTATTCGACGACACTATCTTATTATTGCTTTTTAACACCTGCCCCCCTGTACAGTTATCATGTTTCGATTTAGTCAGCGCCTTTGTAAAAATGTCTGCAATCATCTCTTCCGTCGGCAGGTGGCATATTTCCAAAACACCATTCTTTAGAGCATCTCGAATGAAATGATATGCTTGTCTCTCCCATGAATACCGGGTTTTGCGCTAATTTGGGTGCGCATAGATTATCGTTATCAACTGTCACTTGAGATATATCTTGAGAGCTTAATTCTCTTAATATTTGACGTAAATATTCTGTTTCCTTCAGCACTTCTATCATTCCCATGTACTCCGCCTCCGTAGAAGATGAGGCTAGAGTTTGTTGCTTCCTAGCTTCCTACGAAATTGATCCGCCACTCAACGTATCCCATGTAATATCTTATATCTTCGATGTTGTTTCACCAATCGGCATCCACTAAACTTTTCACTGGGTCATTAGTGCGTTCATATGTCATCACATAGTCTAATGCTCCCTTTAGGCATCTTAACACGCGTTTAGCGTGTCAATGGAAGCATTGACACGCTAAACGCGAGAATGTTAAAAGAAATTTGCAAGATATATGATAATGTATACTCTTGTAAAGATTCTACCACTCATATTTGTTTGAAAATTCGTGAGATGTTGAACAAATTAGATACTGGAGATAGTATGTAAATTAAAGGAGTTAAACTCTATACTAAAAGACTTTTTCTAGACTTTCTAAGTCTAAAAAAAAGACTTTAAAAGTCTTTTAGTATAGAGTTTAACTCCTTTAATTTACATACTATCTCCAGTATCTAATTTGTTCAACATCTCACGAATTTTCAAACAAATATGAGTGGTAGAATCTTTACAAGAGTATACATTATCATATATCTTGCAAATTTCTTTTAACATTCTCGTTAACTCCATGAGAACTTCTTTTTCTAATTCTCTATGCAAATATACGGTTGTTACATCGAAATGTTTTATATTACCATTACAACTGTAATCAAGATTAGTGATGTGCTTAACGAGCGATTTTTGCACTCGATTATGTCAAATGGATTATCGATCATTTATTAGGTTACCGAGAACTCGAAACTCGGCAAGGCGAAGATTCCGCAAGCTAATAGACACTCCATGCGTCTATACAAGTGTTTCACCAGCAGGGAATTCCTCTATAACTCATAAACCGTGAAAGTTTTTTATAAATCGTTGTAAGATTATAATTTTTCAATAACGCAAAATTATCGAGATTTGTACAGGATGTTTCGTAACCCCGGTACAGCTTTCAGCTTTCTTTTTTAATTACAATACCTATAGTATTTACCAGTATTATTGCATTTTTAAAATAAGATATAACATAAGCATAAGATACAACAGCGCTAAACTCATTATGTTCCAAGATATTTGATTTTCTAAAAATTATTTTGCTTGCACGGTTTGAGAAAGCGATGGTAATTAAATTACCACTTATTCACTAGAATAAGTGAATCAAATTTTAAAATATCTTAATACGGACCTACTTATTCCAGCATGTATGTTTATGGTTGTATTTTAAAATACTGGGTGTTCGTTACTAAAGCGCAAACTCAGTCAACTTCCAATACTTACCTCACTTTTTTTTAACTATTAACAAGTGCTTTGATTTTTATTAAGCATACTCTACCTATGTCTATCTCTTCTACTTTTCGAGTTATTATAGTTTTGATTAATTTTTTATTGTTACTATCATATTTGTGATCTTAGTAGGCAACGATTCTATAATAACAATGACAGTTGTTTTTCTTTTGCCGTTTAATCGTGTTTAGTGTAAGTAATTAAATTATTTGTGGAAATTTTTTTTTCCGAAAGAAGAACTAGTTAGTGTGGTGTCTGTACTGCGAGAATGTGGCAAACTATTTTCTAGTTTCACGTATGTACAGTCAAAAAGATCCAAATATCCGACTTTGATTACAATTAGATGGCGCTCCGGCGCATTTACAAATAAACGTTCGAAATGAATTAGATCGACAGTATCCCAACAGGCAGATAGGCCAGGAATGTTCACAGTATTGACCAGGACGGTCCCCAGACCTAACGATCCCAGATATTTTTATGGAAATACATCAAAAATATTGTTTATAAAATTCCATCAACAACATCCCACAATATGAATGAAGGGAATAATAATAACGTTTTAATCTATTTATAAAGCCAAATGTTTTCGGTAATGTTAGACCATTTCAAGAAAGAGTAGCTTCGTCTCTACATTAAAAACAATGATCATCATTTGAACACTTTTTAAAACATTTGCAGTTTTTAACATATCAGTTTATCCGTTTTAATACAGTATGTTTTTGAGGTTGACTTAGTTATGGCTTTTAATTAGTATGTAGGAAAACCACTTGAAGAGTCAGGTTGATATAAGAGATAAGTATAGGAAACATTAATACCTTCTTAAAGATCGATAAAATTATAATCTAAATAAAGTAATACACCCTATATGGTGTAAAGCTTGGATAACTATACAACAGGCATGTGACAAAATTCTATAAAACACATAAACAAGATAGTTAAAGATTGGTCCGCACGTGATACAAACGTAGAAGACTTTGTTGTTACGGTTAATTGTGGATTAGAAAAAATTAAATATATATTTTTTATTGAATTCTTGTATTATGGATTAAAAGCAAAGGTAAAGGACAAAAATCGCAAATCGGTTTCAAATTTATTTTGTTTAAACTGCGACGTTTTGTTTAAACCTTAGACTTTATCAAGCTAAAAAAATAAATATAGTTAAATAGTTTAAAAGAGTATAATATAATATAGCAAAAATTACCATTAAACAATTCAAATAAAAACCTAGTTATTAAACCCATTTTAAAATAGATGATTGTTTATTTTTTATTGATAAACGAGTAGCCTAGTATCAAAATCAGTCGCCTCCAAAAAGAAAATCGAACATGGACTTGGGCCGAACTAAGGTCTTCGATGCTAAATTACCTAAAACTAGCTAAAGCTTTTATTCCCTGGATAAAATACAATTTAGCAATCACTTTTCGATGTTTAACTATTAAGTATGTCGTGGGTTACTAAAATAGTCTCTTTAACTTGTATGTGTATTCATACAGTTTATCAACAAATTATCTAAAGTCTCTTGTGGTTATTTTGCACATTAAAATATGGTATTATTTTCTATGGTTTTTCTTCCCACAATAACTCTATAAAAGTTTTCTTCAGTCTTTCTTCTGTAATTTAATCCAACTTAGTGGAACATGATACGCAATAAGGAAATAATAAGTCAAACTGTATAATAAAATGCGAAAACGTTCGAACATTTATGTAAATTAAATTACCTAAGGATTTCACAGTGATAGCTATCTATCAAGGGAATCATCAACTAAAATATTTGATTCATACTTTGAGGGATGCGACATTGTTGTCGTTTTGTTTTGCCTAAACAGAAATGCGTCTACAGAAGCAACACAATAAACTTTTTCGATTCCTTTTGTTGTGCAGTACCGCATATCAAAAGAGATTTTAACACGATCATGCGAAATAAGTGTGTAATATGTTATGGAAACTGAAAGCTTCGCGGTTTGTATGGAAATAATAGCCGACCCCTGACGTCTACAACACGAGTATTATGTGTAACATATGCTCGGGTGGATTCATTGAAGTAGATGGACGCGGTTTCGCTGTGTGTACTACAGCATTTACCCACATACATGCATGCGTTTACAAGAGCCGGACCGTATACATATAAAAGTGTGTGATGGTTATATGGTAAAGGTAGCGGCAATGTTCACAATATACCAAGGCCGGAGTCGCATCGCGCTCGATGCTGTTCGAAATCACATAATCCACTTGAGAGCGTATTGTTGTGGTTGAACAGAGAACCGTCCCGTAAATTCTATATCACGCATGATTGACTAGCATGCATGGGCGTATCGCTATGAAACAGTTAAGATTACTGGCCGATGTGAGATAAAAGAGAAATATGGTAAGCGGGTCTAATAGAAATGTTATTCCCGTGATTATTACACGCAAGCGAGGTTTCAGCTTGAAATCTTAATCATCAATCATTAATGATATCCCTTCGCTTCTTTATTCTTTTCTTTGCTGAGATAATAAATATAGAATTTGATTCACGCAAAGATTCAGATAACAAATCTATGAAATGAAAACGAATATATCTTACATTATCTAGATGAAAACAACACAAAACCGTGATTAATATTTAGTGATTTACGTATATACAACATAGTAATAACAGCAATTATGCTTAAAAGCTAAAACAAAGATATTATCCATTAAACATATAAACTACAAGTAAATAAAATATGAGAGGTAATAAGCACTGTACATTTGAAATTTGTATTTACCACTTACCGTCTATTTCCTTCACTATTTTCCGGTCTTTTGCAGTTTCTTTACATATGTTTATCCTTACTCACTTTATGTCCTTTCATTTCCTCAAGCCGCTTTGTTTTTGGCCTTTTCCTTGACATATTACACTTTCAACAATTTTTTGATCTAACATTAGCGTAGCATGTCAACACTTCATGCATTTATTATGCATTATTTATGTTTTCAGTCATATATTAAAATGATCTATCTTTTGTGTTCTCATCTTTTTTCTATTTCTCTTTCAGTTTGTGCGCCTACTTCATTTACCTCCCTAGCATTTTTCTCAAAATATTTCTTTCCCAAATTTCTAATGTTCATCTGGTATGTAGCTGATCTTATAATCACCTGATAAGCTTCAATTTTGACTGCTCTCAATAGTTTTTCTTTAATATTCTTGATAATGATTTGATTTGTTCGTAGATGTGATTTTGAATTTTTTCTATAGTGAAAACTTAATTTATTATCGCCCAGCCGCGTCTGAAATCCTTTGAACTCATCACTTCGTCTCTGTAATTTCTCTAAGTCTTTTTTGGTCTAAGTCTTTTTTTTTGGCAAATATTTGGATACTTTATTTATAAGTGCTCTATAATTTCTGTATCGTGTCTTATCATCTTTCTTGTAAATTGGGCAAATAAATGGGCTACTCCAATCTTTACACATTATTTATTTTTTGCACGCTGTTTGGATCAGATGGAATATTTTTTGTTGCAGTTTATCTTCTCCTTGTTTTAACACTTCTGCAGGAATCCTACTTTCTCTTCCACCTTTACTGTTTCCTATGTCATTTATAACTTCATACATTTTTTTATGTCTAGACTCTTCTTCTTCATTGCCAATCAGTGTTTTTGCAGTTCCTTTTGTAGGTTCTTTACATATGTTTATTCCTATTCCTCAAGCCGCTTCTTTTTTGGCCTTTCCCTTGACATATTACTCTTTTAACAATTCTTTGATCTAACATTAGCGTAGCATGTCAATACTTTTTTATTTATTATGCATTATTTGTTTTCAGTTATATATTAAAATGATCTATCTTTTGTGCTTTCATCTTTTCTCTATTTCTCTTTCAGTTTGTGCGCCTTCTTCATTTACCTTCCTAGCATTTTTCTCAAAATATTTCTTTCCCAAATTTCTAATGCTCATCTGGCATATAGCTGATCTTATAATCTATGAGGTGATTATAGCTTCAATTTTGACTGCTCTCAATAGTGTTTCTTTAATCTTCTTGATAATGATTTGATTTGTTCATAGATGTGATTTTGAATTTCTTTTAAAGTGAAAACTTGATTTACTATCAACCAGCCGTGTCTGAAAGCTTTTGAACTCATCACCTCATCTTCGTAATTTCTCTAAGTCCTTTTTGTATTAATTTGGCAAGTATTTGGATACTTTGTTTAAAAGTGCTCTGTAATTTCTGCAAGGTGTCTTATCACCTTGTTGTGATTCTTGTAAATTGGGCAAATAAATGGGCTACTCCAATCTTTAGACATTATTTCTTTCTTGCACGCTGTTTGGATCAGGTGGAATATTTTCTGTTGCAGTTTATCTTCTCCTTGTTTTAATACTTCTGCAGGAAATATTTGTTTCCTTTTTCAAATTTCATTTTTTATCCTACAATGCATAAATTTAATTTTTAATTCAACAATTTACTTATTAATTGTGAATGTAATATACAAAAATATAAAGTACACTTTTAAAGCTTACATTAATTATTTCTTCTTTTTGTTTCCACCTTAGCGGTGTTGTCAAAAAAATTATTTTGTTATTTAATTACATTTAAACGTAAACACAATTGTAAAACAACGATAGTACATTATACATGGTCAACAAACAACAAATATATACTAATGCGAGAGGACGTTCGATTTTTTTTTCTACTCTACATTCGCAAAGAATCAGACCGTTTTTATTCAACATTTATTCCATTTTCGACTTTAAAGCTTATTATACGATAAGGTGCAAGACGACTCAATTTGTTTTTCCTTTTTGCTTAGAATTTACTATTATCAAGTTATTATAAATTTGACTTAAATTATTTATGTCGTTTTTACATTAGTTGAATTTTTATTGCTTTTTATATGCCACATTTCTTTGAACAGTCTTTTATAATAATTATTTTCTATATCTAAAATTTCTGTTTTATTAAAATTGAAGTTATGGTTGTTATTTAGTGCATGTTTTGCCAGAGCAGTAGAGTTGACATTTTGTGTATTTATGCTGTATTTGTGAGAGTAAATTCTTTTTTCTATGTATTGTTGTGATTGTCCAATATATACCCTTTCACAGTTTTGAGAGTTAATTTTGTAAATTGTATGTGTTTATTTATTAACATCTATTGCTTCTTTAGTTTTTGTGAACTATGTTTTATTTGCGTAATTTGGTTTATGAGGTGGTGATGATGATCTTTCTTTTTACGAATTTTTCTACAATTTTTTTAACCATTTCCTTCTTCTGTTTATAATTATGTACTTATATTTTATTTCGGTCATTTTCTATTTCCACTCTCTCTTGCGCTCTTGATCAAAGCATTCTTTCTTCCTTTTATGTATTCACGTTCCTATTTATTGCATCTTCCACTCTCTTTTAATTACTATCCATTCATTATCTGCATTAAATGCGTACTTTTAATAATTTTAAAGAGATATGGTAGAGTTTCATTGAATAATTTGATGGAATCCACAAACTGACAAAGTTCCATCAGAATATATAATTTACAGTTTGCAAGCTTTCCTTGCAACATATAATTATATAATAATAATAGTAGAGAAATGAAAGTAAATGGTCCTATTTCTCACAAATTCTTTATTGACGACTACCGATTTCATTCCCTAAGGGACATCTTCAGGTCCGAATTATAAAACAGTTTAAAATAGTCCTTAGCGGATGAAACCGGTAGTCGTCAATAAAGAATTTGTGATAAATAGGACCATTTACTTTCATTTCTCTACTACAATTTACTTACACAGAGTCAAAAAACCATCGATTATATAATAATAATAATATGTCTTTATTTTTCACAATCACAATCAAGTATAATAATTAATAATATAATAGCATATAACAAATGTAAATATTGTTATATAAGATCTGGGTGCAAGTGAAAAATCTTATGGCGTAATTTGGTTTGAGAAAGATCTCTCAACAAGGTTACAATAAAGCCTAATATCCGAAAGCAAAGCAAAATATGAAAACAGGACAGATTTTGCCTATTCTAACTATAACTAAAGAATAATAACTCCTTATGTAATTCTCTACCTACGCATATTTAAAGCTATTTCATGAGATTGCTCCAAGAGCAGAACATTGTATAGTTGAGTTATAAATCTTTTACATGGCAACCATTTTAACTATTGGTTTATATCTATATTTATAATTATCATGTATAACTTTTATATACAAATAAATAGGAATTCTGTTCGAAATTATCGAATGAAATAGAGTACTGAATGTAAAAGAAAACCATATTTCATTTTTATCCATCCACACTGGTGATATGCATGCAAGATTACCTGAAATCTTGGAATACTGGAAATGTGCCTAACACAATAATTTTGAATCGTTTTTATGCTTTTTTTTTTGATGTTCCATCGATGCACGGCTACTATACGCTGAAGTAATAAAAGTGTGATAATACCATAGGATTACAAAGTAAAATTTGTGTGTTTCATGTGATAAATAAGATCGATGTGAAAAAATCATTTTTAAACTGAATAAGCTCGCTGAATAAACAATGAGAGTTGCTTTTTAAATCTAAAAGGATTATCCATCTGCAATCCCAGGCTTTTGAACATGTTAACTAAAGGCAACCGGGTACCGTTTAGCGTAAGGTGGAATTCATTGCTATGCAATCAATTATGTCTTCTTCTTCTGTCTTCCAAATAACATCATCGCGCATTTGGACATGTTTAAAGAGAGATAATAGTTGCTATAACATTGTGTTAAAATATCTAAATCGTCCTAGACCATCCGAGCTGCTTCCAAAATATAAAAAGTTTGTGTATCATCTGCATACATTTCTACAGAATAATTTGATATATCACTAAATATGAAAAATGTATAAATGGAAAACAATAGAGGACTAATTGACGAAACTTGTGGAACGCCCTTTTCGATGTTGAATTGCGATGAGACAGCACCGCCAAGTATCACAGACTGCCTTCTCCCGAACAAAAACTCAACTCTTTTAACAGCTGTATAGCACTATTGGACAACCCAATCAGATGCCAATAATATTGATACACCTCAGGAGATAGTTGATGCATTCGCCTCCAAATTTTCCTCAATACACATTGATAGTAATGACTTCTCACCTAAAATCACTCATTCCAACTGTACTCCTTTCACTTTGTTACCAACTACTGAAGAAGAATTAATCAGTATTATGTCAAAGTTTCCACAGAAGTATATCGCGGAGGATGATCAAATACCTAGTTTTCTCCTTTATGATGCTCGTTACGTGCTTGCGAAAGCCTTGACGAATATCATTAATTTGGCAATTGGTACTTCTACCTTTCCTACGCGATGGAAACGTGCTAGAATTAGTCCTGTTTTTAAGAAAGATGACAACATTCGCATTAGTAACTATAGACCAATTTCTATCTTGTCGAATTTTGCCAAGGTATTTGAGCATGTTATTTATTCTTGTTTGTATTACAATACACTCCAATATATTTCACCGCAACAATATGGGTTCATTAAAGGGAGATCAACAGTCACTAACCTTGTCTCTAAATGCCAATATCTAAGTGAACAACTTGATTTTCAAGGTCAGGTTGATGTCATCTACACTGATCTTAGCAGAGCCTTTGATGTAATTGATCGTGGAATTTTGCTCGACAAGCTGTCATTCTTTGGATTAAGTTCTTCTCTTTTGCAACTTTTAATTCTTACTTATCTAACAGAGTTCACTACGTTTTTACAATGGTTATAAATCATTTGATTTCATTCCTCTTCCGGAGTTCACAGGGATCGCATTTGGGTCCCTTTTATTTGTACTGTTCATAAACGATTTATGATGTCTCTGTCCTGTCCAGTACTTGCTTATGCAGACGACGTAAAAATGTATGCTCCCATTAGAATTCTAAATGATGTGGCTCACCTCCAACATAATTTAGATCATATTTTCAGCTGGTGCTTCTCACATAATTAAGATTGAATGTCAGTAAATGTTTATTTGTGACCTATACGAGGAAAATTAATTACATCAACTCGATGTACTCAATACGTGATACTTATCTCAAGAAAGCGGACACGGTTAAAGATCTGGGGGTTTTTATTTGATTCCCGATTAAGCTTTGCTGAACATATTGCTGAGTTGTCCGTTGCTGCTTCAAAATCTTTAGGTTTTGTTTTACGCTCATGCAAGTTTTCAATGATGTGTCCCTTCTTAAAACTTTATACTTTAGCTTTGTTGTGAGTAAATTAGAATACGCATCTATGGTTTGGTCTCCACATTACTTCCACCTGCAACTGAGTATTGAAAAAGTCCAACGCCGTTTCTTCAAGTGTCTATCCTTCAAAATGGATAGCTAGTATCCTGCTAGAGGTATTGACTACGAATCCCTGTTGGAAAGGCATAGTGTGCGATCGTTGGAACACCGTCGGGATGTTGCTGGAGCAAGATTCGTCTTGAAGATTGTTCGTGGTTGTATTGACCCTCCTGATTTACTTTCCTCTATTGATTTCCTTGTACCTCGTTAATCCTCTCGCTCCTCATCTACCTTTTCATTACCTTTTCCTCGAACCAACTTATTACAAATGTCACCTTTAGTTTCTATGTGCCGCAATGCTGATCTTTTCTTTGATAACATATTTTTTGATGCTATAGATAAACAAGTTTAGTTCTCTTTTTTTCTTATCTTTTGTGTATTATTTTTTATTTTATACTTTTATGTATGTATGTACTTTAGTTTGTCCTGTAAAAGGTTTTGCTGTTGGACAATAAATAATAATAATAATTATTATTATTATTAAAAATAGCCATTTGCCATAATAAGCCATTCTATTATTATTCTGCTCAGAGCCACTAGGGATAGAGTCGGTGAAATAATTGTTTATTTCGTCTATATCACTTAACACACGCAGAACACAGTGGTTTTTATTTTTAGTTTGGAATTGTTTCCAAAAAACCCGAAATCCTTTGAATTAAGTTTAAAGTTAAATATATAATATGTGCATTACATCTGTTTTCTATTAAATATTTACGACGCAACTTAATAGTAGGTTGCGTTATAGTTAAATCTAATTCTTTCAATAACATAACTCAAATGGGATATTAACATTAAATACGGTTCTCAAATTTTCAGTATAATACCCCTTTGCTGTGTGCATTTCTACACTGTTTTCCCGTTTTCTCCTGTCTGAAACACTTACACACCCCACTGTGTTTTGACAATCGAATATCCCTAAACTTCTCATAGTAATACATATATTAGGACGTCACAATATGTTACTGGTGCGATTATTGTGCGGAATCACGCAGCGTAAAATTCGGGAACCATGAGGTCGTCAAGTTTGTGCATCGCAGGGTTGCTATTCGAACGTATGTTATTTTATGGTTATATAGTTGACTCTTTGTAGTGCCCCGACGATTTTACTGAGGGTGTAATCAGTCTAGCTGTCTAAAAGGCAAAGGTATAAATTTTATTGTGTTTCTTTTTATGCGGGGTAAGTTTATCCCGCGGGAAACAAACAAAACGCCCTTATACGGCTTAAAATTTTAACAGTAGGTATTTTGTTTGGGTTCCGGTTTAGTTCACACGTTCTGTTTTAGATATGTAAATCGCATTTAATTTAAATTACGTTTGGAAGACAATGTTCCTTGACAACAAGCTATTTTTTTTTTATATGAACTGCCAAGATGCGTGATTCTAGGCTATCCGTTACACAACACTCATTTATTTTAAATGCAATTATTTTAAAGTATGGAAAAATATGAATTTTATTACTGTATAGTTTAATTAATCATACTATTTGCAAAAATGGTTGATAGTGCTTCTACGTTGATTGCGTAATTTACATAAAATTGTCATTTTTCCTTACTAATTTAACCAGAATAATAAGGAAATGAAAAATTCTTACACGCAGATCTGCGAATCTTTTGATATATACTTATACTGAAGCCTTAGGAAGAAGGAAGTGTTGCGTGTGTTTTTAAAATGTGTAACACTTCGTAAATTTAGGAATTAATGCATCGTTACTATAAACTGGAACACATACCTATAATTTTTCATAATACTTCCGGATTGTCCGAGTAATCTCTGAATTGTTTCCGCTAAATGAGAAATGGAGAAATGCAACAAATATTGCAGCTAATCTATCCAGCAAAAAATAATTTATATTAAATTTTCATGCCATACAGATAAATTAATCTATCTGTATTGAAATAACAAGGTTTCGCAATTTCTGGAAAAAATATGTTTTTCTTTCGTCTTAAGAGTATAGATATGGATTGCACTAAACCTGTTTGTTGTTTAGTTATTAATTTCAAAATGCCATAATAGTTAATCAGTATATTAACTAGCACAAACTAGCAACAAGTCAATACTATACTGTGTAGTAGTACAGTTACTGTACAGTACTAGTAATATACTATTCACTCATTTTCCACCCTTATCTTTCCACACATTAGTAATTAAATTTGCTTAAAAAAATTTATAAGAATAAATTTTGTGTTTTTATTTTTGTTTCAAGTAAAGCAAGCCTGCTGCAATTTATATGCAGGAACTCTGTGTATTCTTCTTATACTTAGCCCCTTAGAGCTTCTATCTCACGATTATCTAAACCAATCATTATTTAAAATGATGGTGATAATGAGGGAGGCAAGAATGGAGCATCTCAGGACGTAAATACTGTCAAGTGGCAGATATGCAGGATTGGGGCATAATAATATTATCAATCATGCAATCGTTGAAATGAGATCCGACCACATGATTTCGACACATTTATATAGCAAAAGTTTCGAGGTCGATTGGATAAGCTGGAATCAATCGAACTATAGAGACAGGTTTGGGGAGTTGAACCAGCTTAAATATGAATCACAACCGAGAACGGGATTGGAACCAGAATCAAAAATGAAGTGAGGAACATAATCATCACCTTGACTCTAGTAAAATATGCCACAGTTCTTTTATGCAGATGCAGGAGCAAACGCTGTATTGCATTATACAAGGGAAATCAACCAGAGGACTCATGCAAACAAGCGGATTTATATTAAAACAAGTAGACAGCTGATACTGAGGATACTGGTGGAGCCCAGGATAAAATTAAAACTAGTTTGGCAACGTACTCGAGAACTAAAGAGCTTGACGGACCGCAATAAAATCATTTTACTCTGGGTATCCGGATATTCGGCAATTGACGGAATCGAAAAAGGTGATGAGTTAGCAAGAAAGGGTTTATCGGTTAGTAGGTCAAAGCAAAACACAAACAATACTGGAACAATGCCGCCAGGCAAATTCATTTATGGACCTTTTTTTAAGAGACCCTGACTGAAAAACAACTGCACCTTAATAGGAATCATTTTTGCAACGTAACAGGTCTCCTAGCATCCCTAGCAAGAGATTGTACACTGAAAGAGCGCATACAGAAAATTGGAATCAGCGGTGAAGACGAACTGCAGACTGTGAAAAAGGATAATAGAGATCGATTACCACATCTTGCGTGAATGCGAAGCTCTGGAGGCAAAAGACATGCAGTTTGTGCCAAGCCATAGATCAACCAAGAGGACTACCTCGATTGATCAGTCTGTATAGGGTACTACGATATAAACTTACAGTGTTTCCTAAGGCAGCATATTAGACGGTTTCCACAACAACAACAAAAAAATCAAACTATTTGTATGTGTTGATAAACATATATTTTTCTTTTGATAGCCGTCACAAAAGGCTTACGGATAAGGCATATCTCTCGCTCTGTATCTTATTTCAAAAGAGAATAGTGAAAAATGCTTGGCAGCCATACCCCTGACCTCTTTGTGACGGGTATATACGTAAAAATGTGGAAATTTATAACCATTGAAATTAATTTTGCAAATGCATTAAATTTCAAAAAGTTGTAGAAACCATTACCACTAGCTCTAACTTCTCAAACGAGAAATAAAACACGTTTGACTTAAAATCAAAATTACCTATAGTAAATAAACGTATTTTTTTTACTGTTGTTGCAGACTATTCGGTATGAAAAGGTGCGGCAGATGTCAAGCGACAATACTCTCCTCCGAGCTGGTGATGCGAGCAAGGGAGTTAGTCTTCCACGTCCACTGTTTCTCCTGCGCCGTATGCAATTCGCCGTTGACGAAGGGCGACCAGTTCGGAATGCGCGACGGCGTCGTCCTCTGCCGACTGCATTTCGAAATGCCGCTGTCGGAGCACCCGCCGCATCCCGCCATGTATCCCGGAATGTATCCGCCTCCGTTTCCCAGTCCGGACTTCCACCACCACAATCCGCTGCCCCCGCCAACCACCGTTGAACCTGTCAGTAAAGTTCCTTTCTATAACGGCGCTCCCTCGACGCCCAGACAAAAGGGGAGGCCCAGGAAAAGGAAGCCAAAAGACTTGGAAGCCATGACTGCCAGTTTAGGTAAGAGACGCTGCTTTTGTTAAAGCTTTTAAGATGGTTTTGAATGTTGTAAATTAAGAGAAACAATGTAAAATTTTGCTTGAATTTACGGATGTTTACAATTTAAAAGTACATAACTGTAATATTTATTTCTGTTTTTAAATTTTTCCGCGGAAACCACAAAAGTTCGAAGCCTAAACTAAATTTAATACATTTACGAAACCAATTGAATACATACTCTATAAACATTGATATAAGATTAACATGACTTCCAAAATATCTTATAGTTCTTGTGTAACTTTTTGGACAGGTTTCTATAAATTTGACGAAGTAAATATTATCTTACTAATAAACAATATAACTGCCTTATTTTAGAAGATATTGCATCATAATGTTCTAAAATGCGTAAGTCTTTTAGTTATTGTTGTCACTGTCACCCTAATAATTTTCTCCGAATAAACAAATATATTGGAAAATACGTGAATTCGAAATATATAGAAAAAAAGAACTGCAAATCAATTCTTTAATTTGTAATAATAATGTGGTTTAAACTACTAATAGGAAAACTATTCAATAAAGTAAAATGAATACATATGAGTAGAGTTCTGTTCGCAATGTACTGAAGTAATGATGAATCAGAGTTTTAAGATATATTTGATATATTTGCAAGATATTCCTAAATTAGGTGTTTCAGCGATTTTCGATATAATAATTGCAAATAAAGAAATTATGAATTTTATGCGTTACTTTATAGTCAGTCTGCGTATGAAGTAGCGTTGTAATGTACAGCTCCACCAAAAAAAAGTTAACGACCTACGCGAAAATGTATGCGGCGAGCGCATTTAGGATGGACTATAGCTTTTACTACGACTGCGGCTTATCGGTGTAAACAGATATTTGTATGATTCGTTGTGTATTTATCCGACACAGGATTTCTTGTTTTTATAATTTAGTTTTTGTTATTAAAATATAAACAAGCACGCGTTGAAATAATATTTTTATGTATTCCTTGGTAAAATAGATTTTCTGTTTCTGAATGTTCTTATTGATTTATTAGAATACCTTATTTCGCATATATACGACCAATATGGAATATAGTGGATAGACAAGTTTCTTTCTTTCATTTTCGTAATTTTTTAATTGTAACATTTAGCAATAAGTGAATTTGAATATAAATAAAATATATAGTTTTCAATAGTAAATGCAAGGACATACTTTGCTAGTAACTGCTAATGTTCTAACTATAAATTTATTTTATTGTTTTATCTAATTATAACATTTGCATAAATTCATTTCTTCAATCTTGAAGCATGCAATGTCTCCAGTCCCCATTATTTTCGATTACTTCCACTAAGTTTCACATAGTTTATCCGCATATTTTAGAATTAAGTTTTTATATGTGTATAAATATATATTCTGCTTTAATGCAGCTCCAACATTTTCAATAGGGCTCAAGTGCGGCTATTTGTAGGCCAGGTCAACACTTGTTAAATAAATGTTTGCGGAACATATCAAATTTTGCACACTTTGCGATTTTTGCCCGGGACAAGTATCATGCTGAAACACAAAATTGTCGCCATGCATTATATTTACCGATGGCATCATCAGATTTATAAATATGTCTTGATTTCTGCACCACCGACTGTTTTAATTTCAACTATTCAGTGTCCTATTTTTTTACTATTGAAAATATAAGACAGACCTAATATTAGTGTCGAGATATACAATCGCAGACAAGAGTTAATTGCAATTTATGTATTATGTTGTAAAAAAGCAATGAAAAGCTAATTATTTAGGAAGTATTGAGATATACTTAATATAACATAATAATAAAAAAAATTAAAGTTATGCAAAATTTTAATTGAAATGTGTTATAAATTTTATTATGAAAGAATATGCGTATGACGCTTCAATTCGCATTTAATTTGTTAACGATGATACATGCTAAACTGGTGCTTACTGACAGAAAGGAAACAAATTTTTAAACAGATGGCTCTATTTGAAATTGTTTATTTCAAAAACTTAGACTAGTTTATACTAAAGAAAAAAGAAGAAAATAATTATTTGAGGTGATAAATATTTGTTTCTCTTGAAAAATACCTATTTGACTTATTTTAAAGTAGTTTTTTTTTTTTTGTACGGGAAAATGTATACATATATATGCATGTAAAAGGCCTGTCTAATAGTGTCCTATAGAAAAATTGAAATTAATTATTTGTTTGCCCTAACCGCGGCCGTAGAAAGGTTTAAACATGATTACCCTAAATAAACAGCTTATGCTGTTTCACGATCGACAATAATCATTAACGAAACAGTTACATTGCTGTACATGAAAAGGCAGATGTACAATGCAATTACAAATTTTTATCTAATCTAATACATTGCCTTCATGTTACCAGCCATTTTCTTATCGTAAATAATATGTTACGATCTTATTTGATTTTCGGTGGTAACTGCCTGCATGCTGTTAACTATAATTACCACAACTATTTTTAACGGTTGCTTAGGTTCTAGTATTTGTAAACAGTTCAATTTATATAATTCACCATAATAGACCATTCGTGCATTTGAATACGGGTGGTGAGTTTGTTTTACGATAACATCTTTATTGTGGGCGTGACTCTAATTTACTTTAAACTATGTATATCATTGTACAAACCTCCTAACTGGCAAGAAAGGGTTCTGAAATGACTTTAACTAAACTTGAACCACATGTGACAATAACCAATTTACGATAGTGGCTCATTCATAGAAAAACACCAGGTTTACTGAAAGGATATAGATGGGCAGAGACACAGCAAACAAGGGATGAGGTGACCTAGCTGTGGCTGTGTTGGCGCGGATCAGAAAGCAAATCTCCTTGATAATGCCCTGGGGAGAAAATATAATGTGTTCATATTTAAAAAAAAACAATTTATTTGAGTATAATTGCTTAAGATGGAAGCAGCTTTATTTAATTTTAGATAATGTATGTGAGGCAATTATTTTTACTTTTTTTGTGACCATGCAATCATTATTTGATTACAATTTATTTATAAGATATAATCGTATATATTTTCGACTAAATAATTAGGTACCGTTCACCAAAAATTGCCTTGCTATGAATGCCAATATCACTCCCACTTTTAATCAATTTATTTAAAATATATTTACTGATATTTAATAATATTTCTTTAAAACGACGGGGCAAATGATTAATGTTCTTCACATATACGTGCATGGTAAAAAATATTTTCTTAATGTAAATAAAACTTTAACCAAGTATATTGGCAATGTACATCCACAAGCAAATTTTATAATTTTAACAAAAAGAGACGTTGCTTTAACTTAACTGTAAACCTTTTATTAAAATTATTTTACAAACGACAGGTGTTAATAATGATTATATATTTTCTAAAAATCCTACAACTTTGTGTAAATCGCTAATAGATTTTCATTATTCACAAACTTTATTTATTTTATACCACTAGACTGTAGTAGAAATAATGATGAAGCAACATTAACAATATAGCCACGTACCTCCCATGATTGGATTTTGCAAAACCAACTATGATTTCTTGTTATATTTCCACTTTTCGTTTGTGAATGTAGCGAACGCTAGTAAGTATAATGGCATAAATGTATTTACAACACATTTATTAATACCTTATTTTTTACATTATAATTGCCGAATACTCTGTCATTTGCAACAATCCACTTAGTTAAATAATTTATACGGTTACTGAAATATATAGTAAAACGAAAGCTTAAAATATATGCCGAATATAAATAATAAAAACCTTCGATATTATTTGTGTATCTATTACTTCACTGAATTGATAATATATTGGTAATCACAATGTGAATTTATTGTATACTGTTCTATCTTCATAGTTAACTCTAAAATACAATTTTAGGAATATTCAACAAGATTCAGACACTTTAAAGCATTTTTTGCGCTAGCGATAAACAACAGGTACGCACTCTTAACACCTTAAATTAATGGCGCTTTGTATTAAAACTTACTGGTAGCCCGTTTTAAACTTCAATCAATATTTAGCAAGCTTTTTGTGGATTTCATTAATTTGAATTGGATTTACAACATGAACTTTAGTCACTTCCATAATTTCATTGTGAAATTCTATAAAATTATACAAGTGTATGTGTGTAAATATGCAGAATACCATGTTAATAAAGCCCTATTACATGAACTCAAACATTTTGCAGTAATGTATCTACAACAAGTATATGTTGTTATTTTGACTAATTGTATAATAACAAAGACAAAATTTGATATGTCAAGCATTTTTCAGTTTTAATCAATAAGTATCGCCTTTTAGCTAATGTCACTAATCGTGTTAAAATGATAGAATGTAACTTCTTTAAATTCTTCCTTAAATTCCAATTTTCCTGAAACTTTACAGACATGGTGAAAACACTACGCAATATTTTTTTTGCTCAATCACCCAATTTAGGGATACAGCTAATAACAGAAATTATAACAGATATTAAAAAAAACTTTTCTAACATAATTTGCAGCAGATTACATGGCCCTAAAGTTAAAATGACCTGTCTTCGCAAAAAGCTAATAATGGGGAGGAGTACCTCAACCCCCATTTTTTAAATATTCCCTTATCTCTCTTAAAAAAAAAAAACGTTTTTCCTAACGATGGTGTAAAAAAAATAATTCGGAGAAATAATAATAATAACATTAATTAAAAAGTAGTAATAAACATTCAACATCAAATACTAAAGAACTATCAGATGCATTTACTAAATGAGTTCATTTATAGTTTATATATTTTTTCGGCATTTTTGTTGTTAACGCCAAATAAACTATATTCTCAGTGTGGCTAAAAAAGTTATAAGCAAAATTCTATAAAAAAAAATTAATTAAAAAATTAGTAACCTATATCTCTATAGCAGAACACACATATACTAATCGGAAGTTTTATACTAATTTGTAAGATGGACCGACGTTCCGTTAATTAAAAGCAAATAACTTTATTACATAGTTGCAAATCTAACTTGCAGGAGGAAGTAATGTACAAATTCCATTCATATGAATTTGTACATTTTTTATTTGCACTATAACTTACGTTTCATTATCGGTGTCCCTATTATTGATCTGAGAGTGAATGATTAGTTGTCACTTTTAGAAATCTGTCGCAGTAATTCTCCTGCTAACACTATATTTTTCATTTGATTCTGTTTAGGCAATATATGACAGAGTTGAAAAAGCTTTGAAATAAAGCGAAACGTTACCTAAAAACCAAGAGATAAGAATTATATATATTATATAAGTGTAAATTATTTATAATTTACACTTTTTACATTTATATTTATATTTATTATATTTATATACTTGAAAAAGCTTTGAAATAAAACGAAACGTTATAGTATTCATTCATGTTTTTAATATTTATGACCTAAAAACCAAGAGAATAAGAAATTAAAAATTACATACATGGTCAAGAAATGTCAAAGCTTAAAATTAAGGAAAGGTTGTTTCCACTGTTGTTAGATTCTTTACTTACCCGCCTTAGTGGACTATATGGTGTTTATATCGTATATGGAATCAAAAAAATAAATATTATTTAAAACATTTTTCCAGCGACCTCTGTGTTTCTATTGCGTAATCCGTTGTAGTGTACTACATTGACAGCTATTGTACAATTTAAGGCGACATCTTTTGGAATAATATTATATAAGAATGACTGACAATTAATTATAAACGACTGCAGTGTCCCCATCAGTTTTTTTCACAATAATTATCATCTCGATGTAATCGTTAACACATTCTTCATCTCATCTGAACTTTGGCAAGTACTCCACAAACGCGTAAACAATTCAATTCGAAATTTAGATTTTCTCACAGTCGTGAATACGTTTCAACTATGTATTTATTTGCCTCTTCTTCTTGGTAAATTAGACAAGTAACAAGTTTATATCAATCACGTTACACTATCTCTTAATAATTACTTATTTCCACTTCATAAAACACCGCAATAAAATCCCGATTATTTCCACACTGGACGATAAATATAACGACAGCGTTCGTCGCGGTGTTTTGGATTAAAATATCAGATCCCACAGCATTTCATCTACTTATCCTGGTTGGTCGTTATCACAAAAATGATGCTGTCGTTCTACCACTCTTTACGTTAAGTGCCTTCTTCTGTATTCGTTAATTGCTTGTCAGAACGGATTATTTTCTGCATATTATCCCGAGGAAAAAAGAAAGGAAAACCTAATAACGTTTAAGGTGCTAATACTATCGCCGAGCATACGATTTTTATCGACCGATCAAAATCGGTAATCGTAATGGAGGAAACCTTCACAGTTTTGTAAGGTGGTTTTCTACGGTTCCGTCGCAATATACGCCTGGTTCTCTTATCGCTGGATGCGTTCATAAAATTACGATCGAAACGAAGCGAATGCTCTTGTTTATTCAATAGGTGGGTATAGGTAAATGGTTATTATACGACCAAGAGCGCCGTTCGGGGAAGATAAATATCGTCAACTAATAGAGAACAATTTGCGATAATATTCATCGTCTTAATGACCGTGCGTCCAGATGAAGCCATTAAGAAACTCCGGTATTGGCAAAACGTAAAATTAAGAAATAACCGACCGGTGTTCAGCGTCTGCGAGATAGCGATCGTGAGTTAGTAATGGCGAGGACATTAACAAGAATCCGGACTTCGCGCCGGTGTGTTTCTGCGCTTATTTATCATTCTCCGTTAGCATAACATTAGTTATCATAATTTCATAGTTTAAGTAACACTAGTAGGCTAGTAGTTAATGAATGATAGATATTCTCCCTCGATACGCTTTATCTACTTATGTAGATGCGGTAACACCTGCAGCCTAGCTACAGTGTGTAGGTTGAGATTCTATCATGATTTATTGGTCGAAGAGTAATCTCTAAATCGAATCCTAGTTTTAGAAGAAGGAGTTACTTTTTTTCGAAATACTTATGTCCAACACTATTTAATAGATAACACTAGCTGACACGACTGACTTTACAATCTAAAATTTTCGTATTTTGCATTATTTTAAACATAAAAACTATATTCTAAGATAGGATATAACGTCACAATTTCATAATAATATTTTTGTCTGTTTTCACTAATATTAACGTAAAATTTAACATTAAAAAAGTATTGTAACAAGCTTGAGCATGTTTACGGCTATTCGGTGAAGGGCAGCGGCAACTATACAGCGTCTTGCATTCCAGAGAGAAGGGAAGAATTCTAATAAAATATTATTATTATTATTAGTCCCGGTGTTGTACCATTAGTCACTTTCAAATGAATATCCTGACAACCCGACGACAGGATGGATTTCACACCCGACGCCGATCGGGTGACTAAACACAGAGAGGGCATGCCATTAGAAAAAAGGATCATCCAAAAGAGGATAAACACAGAAGATGTCAATCAAATATTGACATGGATACTGCACATGTATTTATATATCCTGTAATTCATCTCAGCTCTTTCTTGCGCTATTAAATAATTTACATTAAAAGGTTCATATAGATTCATGTACACCTTAGATCTTGAAAGAGGTCATTAGTTTCCTTTTTGAACCTGGAGGAACCCAGTATAATATGATGTAAGTCTCCGCACTCTTTCTCGCAGACCTTGCACAAGTCGTTGTTCAGAATTCGAATCTTGTGTAAATGAACAGAGAATTTTCCATGATTAAAAGATATTCTTATGATTTGCGACAGTACCTTTTTTTGACAGTAATTTAGGTGTACCAGCGATTGCTCTTGATTGTAGGAAAAAGCATGTGATAATTAGTTGCCTGTGCTTTGGAATATAGTTTTTGCCAAGCTGGAAACGGCGATCTTTTACAGATTTTAAGCAGTCCGTGTATGGAATCAACCTCTTTACTGACGCGGTTTCAAGACATGCCACTTCAGCTAGACTGTCCTAGATGTCTAGATGCTAGATGTCCTTTAATCCAGATATAATGAACTAATTTCCTACGTCGTTTGAGATTAAAGTTGGCGATAAGGATTTTTTGCAATAAGTGGCGAAGACTTGTGGTTATCATTTTCTATGCTCATTAGTACGCTTCTAGAGTCAGTAAAGATGATGAAGTTATCGTGATTGCTATGAAGTATACAGTCTGTTTGATTTTAGCTGTCACACCAAATATCTCGTCTGTTAGAGATACGACAAAATTTTAAAGAAGAAATTGTTCTACATCTAGTTCCCTACTATATACCTTAGAATAAAAAACAATTGAGCATCAAATGTGTCAGATATAGCAAATATATACAAAATTTTATATGGAATGTACCCAATTTTAATACGTATTTTGAAAGTCTAAAAAAATTCTTTTCAATGATCCATGAGCTCCATTCATGACTCCAAGGCTTCTTTAATTGCGATAGCTTCTGCAGAGAATACATTAGACTCTACCGGAAGAGAACATGTGCCCCTAAACTCCATCTGAAAAATAAAGAAGCGCAGTTGGCTCCATCCGTAAAAATGTACGTATATGTAGACTGAGAAAAGTGATTAGTAATCTCATTATATATAATTTGTACGTTGAAATCCATGAATGTGGTATCAATAAATAATAAAAGAAGGAAAAAACGTCCGTACATTCACCAAAAACTTCTAAATATATTTAAAGCTACATGTTTCGGCGTACAAATTCCATCTTCAGGTCTTAAAACGTCATGTTAAGAAATCTAAAAATTAAAAAGTCGAAAAAGAACATTTAAAAAACACACACGGCAGAACAAAAGACAAACAAAAACAAAAACAACAGTTTAAAATTAACTGCGAGACCGTT
The DNA here is from genome assembly GCA_004143645.1 of Protaetia brevitarsis. Classification (NCBI taxonomy): domain Eukaryota; kingdom Metazoa; phylum Arthropoda; class Insecta; order Coleoptera; family Scarabaeidae; genus Protaetia; species Protaetia brevitarsis. Next base: position 26,615 of record RXPK01004905.1, read on the forward strand.
TTTGTCATAATCCGTAAGTGTTAGCAAAATTCCGATATGTGCAAACCAAGTCATTAATATTTAATCTAGCGCACTTTGCGACGATATTGTTTTCCGTCGCTTTACCATTTAAAACAAACTTTTTACTCAGATATTTACATCTAAGCGCTAAAGGTGGTGCTCCAATCTCCACGTACATGGCCTGAACGGGGGTTGAGTTCATGGCTCCCAAACATATTCGTATAGCACTGTTGTTGACTACATCTAGTTGTTCCAATAAAGTATTGCATGCTGCTCCATACAATATACAACCATAATCTAGAATGGATCGGATGCTCAGTCTGTAGATTAGTAATCAGGTATACAAATCCGCTCCAAAAGAGACTTTGCTAATAACCCGCAGCATGTTGCACGTTTTTCGACACTTTTCTACCACTTTTATAATACAGTCGCCAAATGTTATAGGCACCTTTGACAAAACTAATGGGTTTCATGTTTTTTTACATTTTTTTTTGTGACAGTTATTTCAACGTTTCTATAATCGTCTTTATGGTTACAATAGTCTTTATAGATACCTTTTGTAAATGTATTATTTTTTTTATATATATTTTCAAGTCTTCTATATGTCACTTTCCCCCTCTCATCTAAAAAGTATTATAGCTGTACTAAAAACACTCTAATATGCAACAAATTAATAAGATCCCTTAAAATACTACATATTTATAATGTATTACCTACAAGTTTTTATTTTCTCATTTCTTACTGTGATATTCGCCCAAAATTTAGGGTGCCTATAACATTTGCTCGCGACTGTATGTGTTCTCCTTTTAATTTGTTGTCAATCTACATCTTTAGATATTTGGTTACATTTTCTAATGGAAGTATTACGTTAGCCAGTTCGATCCTATTTGTGGTTAGACAAGCGGTGTCTGGTAAACATTTGTACACTACATTTTTGGATAGCAATCTCAAACTGTTTTAGATCACGCCATTGTTGGCATTCACCCATGGCCTGATTTAAAATCAATTCACGCTCATTACATGATTCTTGTTCGGTGTAAATCACTATGTCATCTGCGTACTGAATAATCCTTATGCTTGCAATGCTTAAATCGTTGGTGTAAATGTTGAACAGAAGGGGACTTAGCACTGCTCCTTATACCAAACCTCTAGATGTTGTTCTGGGTCCTAAAAGCTCTCCAGTTCCATTTCTGACTACTAATTGGCGCAGAGTGTATAGATCTATGATATTAGTAGCTATCATCTTGGGAATATCTGCCTGTATCAACCTTATCTTTAATAACTGTAAATTAACGGAATTGTAGGCATTCTTCAAGTCTACGAAAACAGCTATTAAATATTTTGAGACAAGGTATAAACTATCTTTCAAAATATTAGATACTCAATAGCAATGTTATAACCTATAATAGAGACTGACGAAAAATCATTTTTTCAATATTTTGAAAATGGCAACAAAAAAAATTGTTTTTATCTCCAGAATATAGCAGTGAACTGCCTATCTCATTTTTTATCTGCGTACGTCGAATTTAGTCCACCTGTACATAGTTCTAAAGATTATTTATTCTTCATTTCATCAGATTACAACAATATTGCCATCATGTCTTATTAATCTTCATAAAGTCTTCGTACTTATTACCTGAGGATATTTGCATTCCCTACACCATGCACAACTAAGATTTATTGTCACTTAATATCATAAGTGTTAGTCAAAGATGTTCAGTATTATTTATTGAATCCGTATCAAGCGATTTTCTCACGAGATATCGCCAGCTCCATAGATATTGTCTGCTCTCGTTTGAATGGATTTTTCCTTTTGCGCTTACTTGTTATACATGCGGCAAACCCGTTTGCACCGCATCGCAATTCTCTGACTAGGCGTACAAAATTGTAATTGATGTTCGCGTATATATATCTGCATACTACATAGTTGAGCGCATTAAATCTCTTGTATTCTGCACACACTTAAGTAATGTTGCAAACAGTAGTAGGTATACGTATTGTAAAAGTATCGAACCTAAAAGGAAAAGAAATAGTATTGAATTCCTGAAAAAAGAATTATTGGACAAAGCGTTCCAGACTGTAATCTTCAACTAAAACGAATGGAAAACACATAGGACGAACAGACAAACGCTAATTAAAGATCTAACGTTTGGCATGTAAAACTCCACCATAGTGACATAAACATGGATTAGCCGTTTGAACAAGCAACGATCGGATTGACGGCAAATTAATTGTGCCGCATGACAGTAGATCCGAGTGGCTGGCTTGTGCCTGCCAAAGCCAACTGCAATCCGCTTTCGTTAAGCCCGTGCCGCTGCTGGATTATGGTGCACCATATTACGCGAATAGGGAAGGGTCACTTTAACAATTGAAAGCCCTACTCCAAGTTTTTCATTTCTGGTTGCTATCTCTCTCTCCCTGTGTGTATACGTATCCTGGCAGACATTGGAGATAGGCGGGTGCTAGAACACTTTTGTACACCACCTAGTTTGCTTTAGGCATTATAATCCCCCAAGATCAGATGTCAGGGCATATTTATTTATTTGTTTAGCGCCTGTTAAAACAAATATTTTTTATAATCTTTATTCTAAACTGCAAAAAAGCATCCCTTACTATTTGCTAACTACAGCTTTAAGGAATGCCTTTGGAATTATGTTTGTTTATGTCGTGTACTTTTCAAAGAATAATATGTATATTGCTTGTTGTTTTTAGCCATTAATATTTAAATTAATGTTATTATAATTTCATTCCTATTGAAACAATTTAAAATATAAAAAATATGGTTGGAATTCTAAGTCTCTATAAGGATGTTTATAATAAAGATAATAAAAAACGACAAATCAGACTACTATATTATTAATGTAATAAAAATATTTACATATAACTGAATATGCAAAACTTAATTGCATTTAGGTGTTCGGTTAGGTATATTTATTCATTTGGCCATATTTTACTGGTTTTCACCTTTGTCCATTTTAATTAATCATGTTTCTTTTCCTTATTCTACTGCACATTTTCGGGGCAGTTTACCAAGTGTTCTTGAAAGATCTGCTCACTTAAAGTATGGAAAACTATGATTTAGTTTTTATGTAAATTTTGGATTAAATATTGTTTTGGTTATGATAATTTTCAAGTTAATATCATGGCGGTCATTATCTGGTTGTCTACGAGAACAACTCCTGTAATTAAAACTACGGTTGGCGTACGTAATTCGGTATGATTTATTATATTGATTATTATATTATATAAAAGCATTAAACAGTATAAATGTAACACTTTTCTAAAAACTACCTTTCCATTATATTGGGTTCAGTAGCAAAAACTTGTCAAAATCAAAAATATAGCTATAGTTTCACCATAACGAATGTTAAGGGCTGTGCTGATGGATTTACTGCGCACCTTACTTTAATGAGTTTTAAGTATTTAAAGTTTGACTAATGTAACAACTGTCACAATATATGCATTGAATGTGATAGACGACATTTAATTTATCCAGATGGTTTGTATTATCTTTAAGTTTGGAATAAAACATAGCAATTCTTCCATAAGAAGATAAGCTATTTGTGTATTGGTGGAGCTGAGTAAATTACAAATTATTATTAAGTATTAAATATAAATTAATCCCTGGCCCTTCCAACAAACTTTCTCTGCTCCACCAATGGCTACTGAACCCAATACAGTTTTTAGGAATGTATTACATTAATAAATTTGTTGATTCCGTCAATTTCAGAAAGGACATTGATAACCTTAGTAATATCTAGAGTGATCAACTTTCGTCCGCGCGCCAAGTCAATACTAAGTTTCATGTATGTGACATTAACGTTTAACAGAAGTATACAGTAGTGTCGGGAAAGGGCAAAAATTATTTAAATATAAATATTGTATATAATCCCTTACCTTATTTAAGTAGCAGAAATGGTATAGAAATGTTTGTAGCATTAAATGTTTCAAGATTTTTCTCACTAAACCACTTCTATGGTAAAACGTGCTTATATTTTGAAAAAGACCGATTAACATCTACGGATGTAACACATAATTAAAATAATCTTTATAGGTAGATAACGGATCAAGATGCACCACCACCAATGTTTAGTCTGATTTGTGCCAGCACAATAACTGTTTATCGCATACTGTACAAACTATTTTGGCACCACCATAATACGTAAATCCTGGAATTCACCGATATACTTTTCTACATTATGGAACAACAGTCGTTTTCTGGGATTTTCTACGCTCGACATTACACAACATTTACAATGCGTAAAACGTTAACGGAGAATTATAATATCTGGCATCAAGACTCGACTAACACTGATACTAGATGCTAGATACATGAATCGGAGGGAGTGATTTTACAGCCTTGAAGATATACGGTCGCTGACGTTCTGCATAGCGCGAGGCGAGTACGATTCGTGTGAGCAGACACGTCTGACCACTCTAGTAATGTTTATATCGATTTACTTGATTAGTACATCTCTTTTAGCTTAATTCACTTTTGATTTTAATTGTTTCGCGTTTGTTATCTTTATTATACTAATTCAGTCGTCTTTACTCTGTTTTGTGATGTTTTTAATCAAATAACTTTTTGTTTGTACATCTCTGTTGTGCCTCCTTGAATAATTTTATGTATGTACTTGTGTATACCCTCTTGCACGAAATTCATACGATTAGAATATTAATCAACTACTTTAATGTTTCAATTTTATTACTAACTAATGAACTAACTAACTAATGAAGAATTATTAATCAATCACTGTGCTGTATGTTACTATTAGTGATTTTGTAATGCTGCTTTGTAATTCATTCAATCAGTTCAAATTTGATAGTTACGTCGTCCTCCAATACCTCTGTTTTTTTGCTAAGTAAATATATGTATCTAGACGACTAAAAATTACAATTTATGAAGCAAGCTTTGGATAAATTGACGAGAAATGATTGTTTACTCTAGTAAGAGCATCCACTGAACTTACGTCATTTTTTGGTTATTTTTCATAAATGAATGACACTTTTAATAGTTTAAAAATACTCTTTTTATTTGCATAATAAATGATAACACTGTGACGTCGTAAATAGATATTAAAATAAATGTGACATTTTATCTTACATATTGTCCGCTGAGACTAGAATAGTGCTGACACCCCCTTCTGACGCCTGTGGAGTATCTGTCTCTTCGATTGTAGGTGGCTGAAGCGCGTTTAACGGATCTATCAGATAAAAATCACTACTCACAATCTTACATAGATAAAAGGGATGTCTCTGTGAAGTAATAAAACAAAATGATTTTCCAATGAAATTTATTTGTGTCTGTAAAAAGAAACAAATGCATTTTAATTCCAAATTATAACAAATGTATTGCATTTCATTTTCGGTTTAAATTAAAAATATAAAAAAACCGGCATTATGCTGTGGAAACTTTCGCCTGCCCTTGTCCTAATGATCTTTTCCACTACTCTTTGTTCAATTCTCATCTAACGTGAACTGCCGCAATAAAATTTGAATATTAAAGTATTTATCACAAACACACCATCCGATGGAATACCTCCCAAAGGTTATTTTAAGCCAGTTAAGCACTGCAGAGTTCTGGATGCTTCTAACTCAGAAGCTATGGTAATTGTCATACTCTGTTGAGGGAGATAAAGTTTTGTTAATTCTTACATAGGAAAATCTTTTTAATCAACATGATACAAAATAAAGCCATTAAAGCCATGCCCCTGTCTACGAATAAATCCAGCATACATTACATATTTCCAGAAGCAAAACATAAACTTTTGGATACTTTGCTTTGTGTATATTACTGTATATGTATGGTAGATGATAAGTTACAGTAAGTAACCACAGTTTATAGCATTCTTGAAAATTAAAACTATCAAATATATATTTTATAACAATTAACATATATTTATAAATATTTCTCTACTTTGGGTATTATATCAGATGATAAATGTTAATGTGACGCTTACTAATTTATCTAAACTGCCAATCTATGAATATTAAACGGCACTTTATATTTCTTCCAATGAATACGCTCAGGTACATTTCAGACATTTTTTCCTCCTAATTACGGAAATAAATAGGATTTATGTTTATGTTGCGTAATTAAAATTTCGTTGGCTGATTTACTGTATGAGAATACGAACTCTGTAATGTTGTAACGATTTTTAATTAGTAATTTGTTTAATACACTTTTATTTTTCAATTTAAAATTAGTAGCAATCCAATAACGCTAATAATATTCGAAATTTACTGTTGTATATGTTAAGTGACATCTGAATATACAGACTGTTCAAGAGAATATTGCGTAGTGTTGCCGGCTTTGTTATTTCTAATACTACAAATTTGGTAAGTCGGCAGGAATTTAATATTCCTAGTTGTACATAAACTTTCGGTATCGAGAAATTAGAAGTGATAAATTATACTATCATCAGTTCATACTATACCCAAACTTTTGATGGAAGAATCAATGCTTTACAAGTTATGATGGAGTTTACTTGAATTTATTTATTTAATTTGCTGTAAAAGTGGAGAAAAAAATGGTTCTTCGTTATTTAAGTCTAAGTGATCGCCCACTTAATAATTCCATTATACGTTATCTCAGCCTTATCTAACATAGTGACCATATCCGTGCAATTAAACATTGCAAAATAACTTGCTGAGTCTGTGTTAAATTATATACGGGACAAAGTGGGATCCGAGACAGTACTCTGAGGTACTCCGATATTGATATCTAGAATTTTTTTATGAGCTGGGTAATGCTTATACAATTAATTCTTTATCAAATACCCAGAGCCAAATCTCCCTGTTAATCATCATTATGGCCCGGGGAAAGAAAGAAATTGATCACCGTAATTGACCAAAGTGAGATTCGAACCCGTTTTCTAGGTATAATTAAAACAGCTTTATTTGGCTCGTTTAATTTAGATTTCGCAATTACAAGACAAATGTTATGATTAAAATCAAAAAGGGTAGAAATAAAAAGCTATGGCTTGACATTTAAATCGTTTATAACATTTCGACTACATCAAAGCTCTGCATGAAACAGATTGTTTGGCCTACTAAGTCACTTGGAAAATAAGTAGTTCTTCATGCAATCATATATGCACGCATCACGCACCAAGCTCATTCGCACTTACTTCTGGAAGCATTTGATTTGCAATTAGTAAATTTTTCAATTCGTATAACCAAGCATATTTGCTTTCTACCCAGCTTGATTTCGCAGCTGGAACCATGCCCTGGATCTTCTTGTGGCCAACGTTTCGTCCACAATTCCAAGCGACCTCTCTAGGGCCCTTCTTGACCTAAAACTTATTCCAGGTCTACAGCTGCAGCCCGAGATGTCCTTTATTTTATAATAGCAATAATAATAAATTTTATTAACCAGAAGTCCAATTACAGGGCTATACATGTATATGTAAAAGTAAATACCAAAAAAAAAAAATGCAATAAACGTAATCTCCAAAGTCAAAGTACAGAGATAAAATAAAAGAAAACGCACATAAATTTTCTATTAACCATGTAATAGTAGATTGCGGAAAACCCCTGCAGATCTCTTGAGGATCTAATCTTATGCATTGTTGTTAATGAAACTAATAAACAAACCACTGAATTTATAAAAGTCACATTTTTTCTCTCACAACTTCCAATGTCCTTCAAAGTATTGCTAAAAGTAATAAAATATATAATATGAATATTATTTATATTCGTTCGTGAGTGAATCAATTCAACTTACAATTAGTTCATTGACGTAATCAACTCAACTACATCACGCTTCACACCGCATCCAAGCAAATCTCCAATACACGTATGTTTACAAATCAAACGGATCGCTGCAGACCTTTGAACTACATGCATGTGTAAGTCTCCTTCAGGAAAAAAGAAAACTAGAAACTTACATGCACATTCCGTTGTTGAAAATTATAAAATTTTAAATTTAAATTAACATAAAAAATAGAAAGGCTAAATGGAATTAATATTTTCTTTGAATCTATGTAACATGATGATTATAGATATAAACTGAATTTTCAGTTTACATTTGCTTGTAATTTTTTATTGGAAGATTTCGCACCCATGTAGTCGATACAGCAAAATGAATTATATATACAAAACAGTGCTGCAGGCGTTGGAGGTTTCTGGCTTCAATTTTTTCCTGGTCTAGTTCTCGGTCCCAAACTCCAATCCTCTCTACATCCACTATTACTTGTTGGTATGTACCATCTTTCCTTGGGGTATGCTATTCTCTTCTTACCGTGTTCTCCCCCATATAGAGCCTTTCTTACAACCCTATTTTCATACATTCTAATGATGTGTTCAACCACCTACTTCTCTGAGTTTTGATTTTGATTACAATTGTCGGTTTTACGTACATAATCCTTATTTCCGTGTTTGTTTGTCTTTTCCATCGTCCATCTCGATCTCTGATACCTCCAAATATCTTTCCTAGGACTTTCCTTTCCCGAATTTCCAATTTGTTTTTGCTAACTCTAGTCATTGTTCATATAGAAAAGCAGTGGGTGTATAACTGTGTCGTAAATACGTGTGTTGGCTGCTTTGGATATATCTCTTGCCTTTAACATTTTCGTTAATGACCACACTGGTCTATTTTTTTTTAATATTCTTTCACCTATCTCCTGGCCTTCTTGGTCTGTGTTAATAATAACGGTATCTAAATATTTAAACTGCTTTGCTTTTTCGAACTTATACAATTTTCCACCTGCCTTAAAGATTATGTGCTATACTTATCACTCTCTGTCACATCGCCTATCATTTTTATATATACACACTTTGTTTTCTTTTAATTTATTCGCAATCCATATAAATTTACTTTTCCTAGCAACCTTTCGGAAACCTTCTCCATCTCGTTTTTTGGATCTCGGTAGTAAAACTATATTATCGGTGTACGCAATGCATTTCTCTCTGTGGTGGCGAATTACTCCTCTAGTTTGTATTTTACTTCTCTTCAAAGAATTCTCATCTTTTATTTTCATCTTCTGTACTACTTTTATAATTTAAGCTTTCGAACAAGATTTCTCTAGCTCATAAAATTTTTATATGTTATTGTATTGTATTTTATAGCATAATCTCCTTTTCATAAGTAAATTAGTTAAACAATGGAAACAGGAAAGTATTTTTGAATAAGGTGTACCTAAGCTTTGGATATATCAGCCTTGCAAATGCATTATATGATTCGAATACAGGTCATTGTAGAGAGATATTTTCCTACATCGCCGTATGCTAGTAACAAAATAGATAACATATTTTATGTTAAGAAACACTCTAGGCGCCAATGTTAATGGGCTAATTCTTTTTCTGTAAACTTGATGGGTTGTACTAAAATACCATAACGCGAAATGACACGTGAAAGGGAAAACGCAAAACCGAAACCAATGAATTTGCAACAAATAAAAGTAAATTATCAAGAGTAAAAGTCCATAAAACGACAATGAGTTGTTGAACTTAGTTACGTTAGGCAAGGTAATAAAAACAAGATTGTTAATTTATGGCATAAATGAACTTAATGCAGCGTTAATTATTTTTAAATTACCGATGCCACAAATAATTTCACTGACAGGTTTTATTACCGTATTTATGACCGCGAAGATAACGTAAATTATTCCGCATTTCCATTAAGGCTATTTTTCTTTATTATATCGAACGCAAAAAGTGCGGCCTACCGTAATTGTCGCCGTAGCGGTAATAGTGATAAGTGATTCGATTCCTTCTAAAAACAACAAACAAAAAGAACCCATTCCCCTGCTTGTATACGTTTTGTTTCCTTTTATCTCCTACTTTTTTCTCTCCTTCCTAGAAATAAATTCAAAAGCGATCCCGTGAATAGTGGGCTTATACCATTGTCAGCGCTGAATTTATTGTATCTACTGCTATCTCGCGGTCGCATCGTCAAGTAGCTACATCGCCCACTCGGATTGTATTCTCCACTTTAGACCCGCCTTATATTTGTTTTCTAAAATCATGGCCTTCTGTTTTATATAAGCTATTTTTCATTGTGTAGCCGGTAACGGTGTAATAAATTACCACTGGTTGAACGCCGAATCGATCTGCTGTTGGAATAAGATGGCCCCGGTTTTCTTTTCTGTTTATTGGAAACATATCTAGTTTTATTTGTTCCTGACGACTCGAGATTTTGGTTGAAGATTGAACAAAAAACGTTTCTTAATTAAGAATATGTGTTGGTAAATATACAGACACTTTTAAATGAACTCGACACTATTACTAACTTTGTTCTTATTGGCCTTATAAAGTTGGTTAAATTAGCAAAGAAACGTAATTTTTGGGGTTAATCACGATGACCAACATAATAATATATATACATAATAATATAGTTAAGGGTTGCTATTTCCAGATATTAACCAAGATACTTTTTCTTTAAATGCAACACAAATAAACTTTTTTTGGTAAAATCCCTCTACGATTTTGGAGCAATTATTATTTTAAATGGAATGGTGCAATATTTATCGGTACAATGGATGTATCGAGTTATTTACAATTAGTTTACGTGAGGGTTCCCTATCCCTAAACTCAACCGTTTTTGAGATATTAGCAATTTTGTTGATTTTTTGACGTTTGCACTGCTTCAAGTGAAATTAAATAGCTGATGAGGTATCAGATATTTAGCGGTTCTAATTCTTAAAATTCTTAATGTCGATGTAAGTACAAAGACGTAGGTAGAAAGTGTTATGGCAATAATGACCGAATCATATACAGGGTGTTAGAAAACGCACCTCCAATGTGGATACCTTTAAACCAACAAAACTATTTTATTTCAAATAGAACATGGTATTTTGTACTACAGCATTGAATGCAGCGTATAATTCTACATCGATTGACATTAGGGTCTGGTATACCTATTCTTGATTGTTTTTAAGATATTGGCATTTATTGCCTAAAATATGACTAATTTCCAAGATTCGAGTAAATTAAATATTTTTTTCGTAAAAACATTCTCTACATTATTTTTTAAAATGATGCGGTATTTTTTTACATTGTTTGGTTTTCATACCTGAGATAGTTATCATTGGAAGTTTTCCAGTTATTAGCAAATTTTATGTAATTGTAATTATAAAATATTAATAAGCCTTAATTATTATGCGACAGCAAATTACATGTTAATATTTTACCTGCTTATTAAATACATTGAAAATAAGTCAAATTAAAAAAAAAATAAGAAATTATTGTTCTGAAAGAACATTTATATTGGACATTTTCGTAGACTTTTAATAGTTTGTTCTTGATTTATGTTATCTATCTGTATCGCTTAATATCTAATTTAATAGAAAAAACCAAAGGCTGCATTGTTTTCGGAGACACCACGTCAGAAGGCTCCCCTACAAAGAAAATGTGAACGATATTTGAAATACTATGGGTATATTTAGGATATCTGCTTTAACTTCCCCTTGTATTTTGTTTTTTTGAGGTTTTTATTTATTGCAAATAGGTGTAGGTATCTAATCATTGTTACATTCTTCTTGAATATAGAATAAATTTAAAATGTTATTTGTATATGTAACTTTCAATGTTTTTCTTATTTCTTTCGATTTACAATATTTTACTTGTTAGAAGAAAATGTGTGAAGTTGATAGCATTAGGACTTACTATAAAAGATATGACTTGTTATAATACTGAAAAGGTTTATCACTGCGCAATTTGGTAAATCACCAACAATGGATATCACTTGTTTGTTAGCACATCTCATGGCCTACTAATATCTAATAATTAATGTACGTTCTCTATGGCTAGACATTACTATTAGTAAGAAACTAGTGAATGTTAGATATCTGAAACATAAATATTTAGATAAGTTAGGCAAATAATGTAAAAATGTAAAATGAGTGTTTTATTTGGTTGGAACTTGGAATTTAGGCATATTTTTAGCATTTTTTGCAAGAAATGCTAATACTTGAAAAACTATTAAGAATAGGTATACCAAAGCCTAATATCAATCAATGTAGAATTTTGCGCTGCATTCAATGCTGTAGTAAAAAATACCATGTTTCATTTGAAAGAAAAAAGTTTTGTTAGCTTAAATGGCTCCACATTGGAAGGGCGTTTTTGAACATCCTGTATGTGATTCAGTGATTATTGCTATAACACCTTATAGCTACGTCCTTGTATTTACATGGACTTTAGTAGAACCACTAAATATATGTTATCTCATGAAATATTTGATTTTATTTGAAAGAGTGCAAATGTCAAACAATCAACGAAAATGAAAATATATCAAAAACGGTCGAGTTTAGAGATAGGGAACCTTCATATAAACTAGTTGCAAATCACCCGCCAAATTCATTAGACCGATAAAAAATATACCATTCCATTTAAAATAAGAAAGTTGATATCAACACCCTGTATACCGAAAGTGCTATAAAGTTGAAAATATTTTCCTTAAATAGACCACAGTAGGCCATGACTACACTGCAAGTTTCAATATCTAATTTCTACTGAAAGTTCAAAAATATCTAATGTCCCAGTTCGGTGAGACACCCTGTATTTCTAACTATAAGTAATTTTACCAACGTTTTTTTCATGTAACCCGGAATATTCATTCAAAATTTCCAAATGTGGGTGACTTTTCCAAGGTTTTTGAAATATTTCTTTGATTTAAAGAATCCTTTTTATCTGTAGCTGTATACTAAATAAAATTAAAAGGAACAATGATGAGGAAAAGAAGAGAAGATAGTTTAGTAACCAACGTAGAAAATACTCACGAAGGTCGATCTTCTCGGGTGCAGTGATGAAATGTTTTCTAACCTACATATCTCATAATACTTTCTTCTTTTTTTTGGTATTTACCAGGACGCTAATGACTTCACGAAATGTTTCAATTAGAGTCATAATCCAGATAAATACAGGGTACTAATACCTTTTTTTCAAGCTCAATGAATTCCTGTTGGTGGAAGATATGTGGCGATCTAAATATCCTTCCAATACTCTTAGCAATGCAGGAAGGGTACATACACTAGTATTGTTGCTATTTATGTATGTGGGACAGTAGTGAATTCAAACTGATCACATATTTTAAAGCAAATTGAATAACCTTCTAGAGGATCCAACCCCTACAGGGAAGCCAATTTACCCGCGCCTGGTTGTAACAATATGTCGTATCGTTATGATACGATGTGATATCTTGATTGATATTGACGCACAGATGTTTTGGCCGCATCTAACCGGCATGTTTCAAATTTGGTAGATGCTAGATGTAATGCACGAAATAATTCCAGATTAAATAAGAAAGTTGTGCACGGAATAATAATGTATTTATGCTTGTGTACTACAGCAAACACCCCGAATAACAACTCTTTCGACTAGAATTTGTACAAACCATAAAAATTCATCAAGTGTTATTCAAACTAAGCCATTATGGTCAGTATCTGAATAGACACCAGTTGTAAAACACTCCTAACATCACCACTACGATGTTTTCTAGAACCAACAATTTCGGTTTTATTGACAGACATTTTGAATCAATAAAACGCCGATAATAAAACATCTTTAACGCATAGTTCCACTTAAATGTTCATTATGGTGCGTTTCTCGTATTATATTAAAGCTAAGGGCAGCAACTCTTCACAAAAAACGTAACAATAAAAGTGCACAACAACCTGCGGCGTAGTTTTTGTTTTTAGGTGATTCGAAAATTACGAAGAACCATTAAGACATTAAGCGTATTAAGTTTCCACGATACAGAAACGACCACAAAAACGAGAAGAAAAGGAAAGATTGCCACAAAGGAATACGAAACGAGCGAGGTTTCCGAAAAGGTGTTACTTTACCTAGATTGTAGTAGAGTCTCTATGCCTTTTTCCACGGTGCTCGCAGGTTTATGGATGTCCGCTCCCTAATTTACGATTATAGCGATGCTGTCATCGGTTGTCGATATAGAGGGCAATATATGGATCGGGTTCGACTGAACCGGAGAAACTCGCATTTTGCAGTGGAACAGAACACGTATGTATGCGGACAGAGAACCTCGGCTGCGACTTTGCAGCTCGCTCCACAAAAGACGGATCTTAAGACAAAAAGAAAACGCTGGTCAGAATGTAATTTGTACAATCACAAAATGCAAATGAACGAAGAAAACGAGACTCTTTTAATTTTTTTTTTTGTTAGTGACTATAAGGAATTTCGAATTGCGTGCTTCTTTCTAAGTTGATGATTTTCAAATTCCACACTAATATAAAAATATATAATAAAAAATATTGATATGTGAAACGTTGCATCTTCCAAATTAAAAATCACGTTACATTTTTTGTAAATTTTAGTACATTAGACAGAAATAAATTTCAAATTTCTTTGGGAAAAATACGGAGGAGTTGTGCTTTGTCACATTATATTTTGTAAATTTACAGTTCGTAATGTGCTTACTACATTTCCACCAACAAATGTATACAACATACGAAATTTCTTTGATAAAATCAGTTAAATCCATAGTAAATAAGCACACAATTGAACCGCGAATCTTGAACACGCCAGTTTTCCTCCAAATATAACATGTCTCATCTTTCTCACCTAAAATGATAAAAAACCGTGGCCATCAGAGCTGGTGCTTTTCGGTTTGTAACTTTTGTAATAGTAATGAAAGGTGATGGGGAGTTGATTTTAGTAGGTGTTCAACAGAACAGACAAATTGTAGTTGATGTGTTTCATAAAAGAATACACACGCGTATGTTCATTCCAAAAAAAGAGAAAACGGGCGCTAATAGAGACTTTTATACTAGTTTTTATTTTCGACTATAAGAATGAATACAGAACTCGATTCGAAAATTTGCATGTGAAACTGCTTTCCGATATGGTTCCATTCCAATCCTTTTTTTTCCGAATCATCAGATTTTACGTTATCTGAAAGAGGTAATTGATAGTATGTACGCATTTCCATTCTTTTTCTATTACGCTCGCATATTATTTTTAGTCTTTCTTCTAGAAAGAACTGCTCAAATTAAATATTATCGGAATGTACAGTGCACTACAGATCTAATGTCTCCCCCCTTATAACCACCAAATATCGAAACTATTTTCCGTATAGCAAGGTCAAGTACTTCGGGTCAGCTCTGATTCGTAGGTAGAAAAAGAGCATATAGAGGGCTATTATCATTCTTGAGCAGAATGTAATTATATCTTCTTAACATATTTAAGGGACAAAGGAATTTTACCAATGAAACATTTGCTGTATTAATCTGTTAGTTGTTAACGCAAGTTCACTAAACCGCAGGTGTTTCTATTCTTTTAAAATTTGTATTTCTCTTGGTATTGTTTGTTCATATCTTTTTTTATTGTACACATTTATTTCTCATTTATATTGTTGTGTGTGTTACTAATACTGTTATATCTACACCTGCCAAATCGGGGTGGGAATTAACAAATGTTATTATATCGATACGGGTAAATGATAGTCTTTGTGAATCGCTTTTACAAAATTACCACCCAATGCAAATACAACTCAATACAATTCAAATAGCAAAATAGAATGCTTCTATGTCCAGAATTGTGATTTCCTTAACTATTCGTTTGTACTAACTCCGAGTAAAAGATGTCACCGCTCTTTTTTCCCTCATCCCAGTAACTTTCAGTAGGTCACAACTGTACAAATATATACCGTGAGTTTTTAGTTAAAGGATATATCATCGACTAGCGTATGTGGCTGATGGTTATATAGCAAGGCAATAATAATAATAATACCGTGAGTTTATTAAACTCTGAACTTATAATGTTGGCATGATTCCAAAATCAGCTTTAAATGGGACAAGTCAATCTATTGCAAATAATTGTAAAATGTACAATCCAAAATAACCTTCCGTAAACTAAGCATTTAGGAAAACGTCAAAATTTTATTTTAATAAATCAACGAACTTTACATTTTAGCTTATAATACAGAACACAGGTTATAATTTATTCTAATTTTTTGCCATAACTAGTTACAAAACTAATTAAACTAGCTAAATGAAAGCACTTAAAGTAATTGTTCCAAGTGACCGCTTTCTCGTTCTAAATATTGTACTAAACAATCATAAAAATCATATATAAAATTTAGATTTGAGATAACGCCAAAGAAAGAAATCATTTCAGCGACAAGTGAACGTGGTAGCCGCAGCAATCGGGCCGGATCGACCTATTCAACAATTTGGGATAATTTCATTAAAAATCGGGCAACAGATGCAGTAGAATGTGGTGGAGCACAGTCCATTTGAAGCTATACATTTTTAATATATAAAATTTGTAACAAATAGTTCCAAAAATTTATTCACACTAAGTTCATCAATAAAGAATTGGGCAATAAGTGGGTCCAAACGTTAACTTTGTCGTTATACTGACATGAGTAATGGTAGGTTATGTACGTTTGTTTGTGATCAAACCTGATGGAATAATAAACGAATAGGACAAAAAGGATCGGCATTAGAGAAAGTATTAGGAACAAGACCATAGTTTTAAAAATTTAGAAGACCGCTCAATAAAGAAGATGATGCCTCGTATGTAAAAACTATGATTCCTAAAATGCCTCCATTTTCATATTTTACGCCACTGCTCGTGGTATATGTCCAAATAATGATGATACAGTAAAATAAAATGCAATAATTATCTATCGTAGTGATGAAAAATCGGGTTTGCGGTATCTTTGTCATTAAAACTTCATGCATTGCAAATGTCTGGCAAAAATTGTGTTATGAGCATTACTGTTATTACGGTGTGGCCATGACGAGAGATAATTATCGAAACTTAGACATTGTAAAAATAAATAACAACACGAAAGACATATATTTACTAAACAACTTCTCGATCTACGCACGCAATGCAAATGACTAATTATATTCAGTGGTGCATCGTACTCTCTTTCACATCGCTTGTCAAACGTTTATTTGGTTTAGTAATGATCTTTTGATATTGGGTTACTTTTATGTTTCGTCTTTATAGATACGCTTATGTAGCATCTATAGCAAATTAAATGCGAATCTAAACTCCAGAAATCTTCTCTTATTAATGCAATGGAAGCTATAGTACATTGAAATGGTAATTAAAAGTTATTTGCAAACAATTCTGAATTACACATTACTCGGCACGCAGCACTTGTAGTTTCAGTTGCATAAATAATCGAAGATTTGTGGAGCTTGAATCCGCGTTTAATTTGTTAAAGATGGTACATTCCTCTTACCCATCATACCCATCATAATAAATAAGCAAATGTAAATTGTTTAATTAATATAACGTTAGTAAAAAAACAAAAATAAAACCAAAGAAGCTACTTTGCATTTTATACATTGTAAATTTTCAAGATACAACTGTGTCTATAAATTGCAGGTAATTAAGATTGGGTACTGTAAAATGAATTATGGCCAGGTACAAACAGCAAATTTACAAGTAGCATTTTTAGGTAAATTTTTACGTAATTTTCTACCAAAATTGTGTTTTTTTTTTAACTTTTGATGTTACATGATAGTATAGAGGAATTTTACTAAATTGACTGTAAAATTCTGAAATATAAAGAATGGACGATATATTTTTACATAACTTGGGATGTACGATTCACCAATGTACAATTAAAATTCGACATATAAAAATGATAAATAAAAGTGGGCTCAAGTTACATCCCTATTTCAACCCTTGATATTTATCAAACTTGTTGAATTATTTTCCGGTTTTTATTAGTTCCTCTGTGTCTGTTTTGTAAACGCTTTTTATAGCATCTATGGTCTCTTTGTTGGTTTAAAATTCTATAAATTCGATTTTGTTCTTTAGCTCTGTGTGCTTTCTACACCTCTTGTTCTTATTATATTTCTGTAGTTTTAATGACAGCAGATACCAAGCATCAAACCCCATTTTCACATTTCCTTTTATTATCTTCCTTCCATAAGGAGAATTCACAAAATGTATTAATACAATACATGTGTGCAATTGGTTTACTAAATATAGTTGTTTAAGTGCATACAATCAATGAGATTATTAATTGGATAAGTAATAATGCACTTGCTGTTTTATCAGTTAGAATCTTTTGTACCTTATTTTTCAACAAAAAAAAATGGATTTTATTTTTTTATTGGTGTGAAAAAAGGCATTTTGTACCATCAAACTTGCTTTGCCGCTACTCCTAAGAAGAATTTTCTTGGTACTGTATTTGACTAATCTTCGCCTTTTAAATTAACATTTTTATTTAGTATATACACATAACTCAAAATGACTAAGAATAAAAGATAATAAAATGAGAAGATTAAAATTCGGTCTCACAATCTCAAAATATTTAATAAAGGCGACTAGTTTCTGAACAATGCTTCTGCCTTTTACGTTAAGAATGAAATTGACTTACTTAGAATTTAGCTAGAACAATTAGTTTTTTTCCAGTTCGGCAATATTTTTCCACCATACTTTCTGATATATGTATTAATTACTTTGAAACCACATACTCTATTTTACACCATAACCCTTTTTGTAAACACATAAAATTCAGAGATCTTCGGAGCTTAAAACTTTAACCATAACCCAACCTATATCACAAAATTTGCAAAATTACTATAGTGCTCATAAGAATACCTTTAGGGAAGCAATTTCTAACTAAAAATGTAGTTACATAACTATTGGCAAACCATATATATTAATCGGCTTACATTAACGCAAAAATACGGTCATTAGGAATTTATATGCGATAAAATACTATATTCATAATGAAACCCTGTGAAATAAAGGTAATTAAATACAATTGTACGAATGCATTTAAAGATAAGACACGGACATGCCTCTTGTGCCAATACGAGGCGCAAAACAATTTAGCAATTTTTAGCAAAAATTCGTTTCTCGAGATCACTCCCCAAACAAGTTCTGCAGTTATCTAATCTAATCTACAATTCGCTGCATTTTTTTTTCCATTTTGTTAAAAACGGTAATTTGCATTTGTTAGCACTATTTTTATTGATGTTGGCCTGTGTGTTCTGTAATTGTTGTAGCTTCTCTTTAGTCCATAAATTACCGAAAGCTCAGGTCACATGTAAAGAAATCGTTTTTAATACTTTTGCTGTTTTTCCCATAATTCATCTTTAACCCAAACTGTTGCTTTAAAATTAAAAATTCTACCGATAATTACAGCGCAACATGCGCTATAACTATAATGCTCTAACGCCAGCCTTGAAAGATTGGTAGCTATTAGTAACGTAGAATCTCAAAGCACCCAACATTTACATTAATCTATCTAAAAATCAGTCATTAACTCTATTCCTTTGATGTAAAATATTTTGCTTTCAACGATAGAAACCTTTCTATTAGTGCGTGTATATGCTAATAGGTTTATCTATGGTGTCTGAATACTGAAGGTTTTTCATTTTTCTATACAGAAACACAGTTCATATCGACACAAAGTGAGTTATAAAAACTTTGAGTATTCGCTTTATAATCCTGTAGTTTGCATTTTATAAATTTTGCATTTCGAATTGGCCACGCGCCAGTACATTTAAACGGTTTTGCTTAACACTGCAAACAAATTATTAAGCTTTAAAATAAAAACTATATCCTATCTTGAAATAAATACTTTATTTCATTTCAATTACGAATGATATATGAAATTATAATAATATCTACCTTGTTAAAATTTATTAGGATCGGATATAAATTTATTTTTAATATGTAAAGGTATGCACAGTACTGACACACTCAATGACCTAGACGGCGTTAGATTGTTTGGGCAGGAGTTACAATTAACCAAGGAAGTAAAGTATCTGGGTGTTACCCTCGATGCAAAACTGAGCTGGAAAAGTCATTTGATTTAAACAACGACCAGGGCTACGCAACTATTCTGGCGCTGCAGAAGAGTTACTGGTAAAACCTTGGGACTAAAGCCGACGGTGATCCATTGGCTATATACTGCCGTGATAAAGCCAGCGATACATACGGGGCAGTAGTCTGGTGGAGGAGGACAGAAGTGTCCTCCGCAGTGAAGCCGCTAACCGCTGTGCAAAGACAGGCATTGTTGGGAATCACTGGTGCAATTAACAGCACAGGGGCCGCTTCTTTGCAGACCATTGTGGGCTTCCCCCGCTGGAGCTTTATGTGAGAGCGGAGGCAATGAATGCGATCCTTAGACTGAGAGCCAACAACCTGTGGCATCTCAACATCAGGATGAGAGGGCGCACTTATACTACAGACACGATGCTGGACAGGCCATTGCTGCAAATGCCGACGGACAGCATGGCGCCCGAAATTATCTTCACTGAAAAGGTGAAAATCTCCATACCGAACAGAGACCAGGTACGTAGTGAGATCACTGCTATTGATAACTGGTTCACGGACGGATCCAAACCCAGTCAGAGCACAGGAGCCGGTATTTGTCGGCTCAGTCCTATTCAAAGGATATCCCTAAGCCTGGAGAAGCATACAACGGTCTTCCAGGCAGATGTATTCGCCCTTGCACCCTGTGCAGATGATTGCAAAAGGGGGCTTCATGAGGAGGAAAATTAATATAATGGCTGACAGCCAGGTAGTCATCAAGGTAGTCTCTAACACCGTAACTAGGTCAAAACTAGTTAAAGACCGCAAACAATCCCTCAATGCACTGGCACGAGACTACACGGTGTCTCTGATTTGGGTGCCGGGACATAAGGATATAAAGGGCAATGTAATAGCCGACGAACTAGCCAAGGAGGGCTTTAAAAGACACTTCATGGGTCCAGAGCCCGTATGTGGGATTACTAAGGGTTCCGCAAGAAGCAAGATCTGGATCTGGTTAGATAAAGAAAGTACAAAGAAATGGAGGTCGACTGAAGGGCAGCTGCATACCAAAGCGCAAATAGGAGACGGGGATGCTAGATTCTCTGATAACCTACTCAAGCGTAGCAGGAAAGAAGTTAAAACCATTACTGGGCTGGTAACTGGACACTGTCCCCTGAAAAAGCATCTATACAACACAGGCCAAGTAAGCGAACCGTGGTGCAGAAGATGCGAACTACAGGAGGAAACGAGTTTACATCTAATCTGCACATCTGAGGAATTGAAGGTACTCAGGCAGAAATATTTCGGTAGAGATCTATTGGAGCCCTTGAAGGTTCTCAAGTTCCCACTGGGCAAGATACTGGGCTTTTTAGAGAACACCAAGCTGCTCGAGTGGAAAAAAGACACTTAATAGGGATGGTACAATGAGCACCTAGCTCAAGTGCCCGGACTTTAGGTGCCCACCATAACTTAATGAATGAATGAATGAATGAATGAATGAATGGTATGCACAGTAATTTCTGCTTTTCTTTTTATTTTGTTTAGTCATTTTTTAAACAACTTTTTAATTTGATATAATTCAATAAATGACTATAGTCAATTAAATCTCAATTGAATTATTAATGAATAATTAAAAACAAAGGGTAACTAAACGGTACAATGTACGGAACTTCGCAATCGCATAATTTATAATTTTCATGCGGTAAACCCAGCGAGATTACAACTCGCAAGTCTGTATATACGAAAAGGCAATACATTAAGAACATCAAATATTAATGCTTCTGATCTGGAGATATGCGGTTGCAAGTGGACGTAGAGGATAAACTTATTAATAAAACATAGATTTTATGAATTATGTATAAATGGTGTAGTATGTATATCTATTTACGTAAAGAGCTTCGTCATCTTGCATTTACCGTGTCCTTATATGAGATAATTAAAAATTACCTTGCGCAAGGTTTTTCTCATAAACCTCTTTATTCTGCCGTGAAGTGTCCGTCATAAGTAATATTTCCATGGAAGTTTTCTGCTCTTTTTTTACTCTTCAGTAGTACGGATAAATTTCTAATTGGTATTTATTCTTCGATTTTATGTTTATTGTATGTACATATCTAGAACCATGTTAATGGGTTATGAATATAGCAGATTTTACATGGTAATTAGAATAGATAGATAAATTATCATCTTAAACGTTCTCCTAGGTTTTAAAAGTAATAACTGCTGGCACACTCCGTCATGCATGCATAAAATCGTATACCAACATATAAATAACCTACATCATATAACATATAAGTAGGTGTGCAGGTTTTGCAGATATTTGGTGCGATTCGTGTACATGTGTATGAAATACATTTTTTAATAAAAATCCAAAATTTAATTTATGTCCTCTCGTAGTGCAGTCATGAAATATAGTAAGATTCATTCAACGTAGGCTTTCTAACCTAGAGATGATCTCAGTGTTTGTGCAAATGTGGTGAACGTTGCAAAATTGTTGTTACATGCAAGCTTTATATACTTATGCATATATAATTGTAACGGACGCGGGTTTTTTATCTGATAATTTTTGAGTGGTCAGCCTAAATACTCGCCCGAAACTCCTTTATCCTGATGCGAACGGAACCACCCCCGTTTTACAAATAACCGAACCTGCTCTTTTGACCAACGAGGCACCGCTGGAAAACGATCTTTTTATTTGTGTGGTTATAGCCAAAGATATTTTCACAACGATGCTCTTTCTCAATCAGTCGAAACAAGGCCTTTATTTTGCCTAAAGATTCTCAAAATTTTTCACTCTCGTCGTCTCTCTGCTTAAGATTTCTTCTCCGAAACACTTGTTGAGAATATAAAATGAACTTGAAATTAGTGTAGAAGGAATCGCGAGCTTTTCTGAAGCTGATTCGGACTTCTCAAACTAATTAATTCAAAAAACAATGTCAAGAGTTTCTATAAACTATCTCGCGTTGCCGCTACTCGTTCCACTTCGCTCTACAAGAGGGCGCAACAGTGCCACTTTGTGTTGTTTTTCTGAACTTCAAACGCCCTTTCGGACCCTATCGTGGAATTCGCTGGTCAGCAGTTGTTGCTTATAACGGACAAAGTGAAAGATAACGACAATATAAATATCATAACACCACGAGTACGCGAAATTTGAACACAATATACTGCTTTTCTTGTGGAAAGACGCTGTTGCAGCAGATCCCACAGTACCTATCAACAACTTGATAGGAAAATAAAATTAAATACTTTTCATTATACCTATTTGAATTTCGAATTCTTACATAGTAACTAACTGTTAAAAATGTATAAGAATCCGACGATATTTTTTTATTTACGCATATCCGAAAATATTCACATCAGTGGAGTGCTGCATGAATGCTTTTATTCTGCGATACAATTCCCTTACAACTTACTTTAGCCATAAGTTTGGAATAAAATGAAATAAAAGAAAAATTAATGTTTAAGTTAAAGATACTCTGGTTTCTATTTCTCTATATTAAATATGGAGTGTGATTAGCCGTTATGATTTAAACAAAATAAGGTCTATTTTATCAAATTTTGAATCACCTATCGTAGTACTGGGAGGGTTATTCGAGCATTTTCTTGACAAATTTTCACTTTCAACTGTTCTACGCGTTGAGATTTGTTATGCCTTATTCGTAAAGGAGTCACTATTTTTGTTTCTGCCTAAAAGCTAGAAATATATTTTTCTTTAACTTAAAAGTGTAATTATAATTTAACCTTTCCTGCTTCTATATGATGCATCAGAAGTGTTTCAAAAAGTTGTTAAAATGTGGGGAACACACTTGCATGCACCTAATAAAAGTACCTACAAATGTTGCATACTTATAATTATTATTCAATCAAATTCAAATTAACTTTTTCACAAAATTAACTCTAGCATTGGGAATTGATAAAAAATTAAGGACTGAAGATAAATTACAGAATAAAAATGGAAAGGCAGTTTAGAGAAACAGAATAAAAAAAGTAGTGAAATTTGGCGGACTAAAATCTAGGGAGACTAAAGTTGTTAACGTTTTGAGGGCTTTAACAGCAATTTTAAAGTCCGAAGGGAAACATGTAATAGTGTAAAATAAAAGAAAAAAACACATCATGTGTAAAATTAATAGCAAAATTGTAAAAAATTGTCAAAGCTCACAAAAATTAAAGAAACAAATACATCACTATAACATCTTTAGCGGTAATGGCAGCGCAGGCCTTTTTAACCATTCCGTAAATACGGGACATAACTTCGATCTTTCTAACCCTTTTTTTTTGGATAGAGAAGATAATGTTCAAAAATGTCTGGTTTTAAGAAATCATACATATGAAAACTGAAAACTACAACTTGAAGACTAACTCGGGTAATTTTAGCTACATAATATTATGCTAGGTACTTTGTCAACTTTCTAGTTGCTTGTAAATTAAAAAAAAAAGTTTTAAAGTATTTTGGTTTTTGTACCTCTCTTTTTAATTATTGTAACTAATTTATTTTCATCTCAAATTTTTGGACGTCACCACAATAATGTTTACCATATTATACACATATCCATTTTTTACTTTAATGTAGAAAAAAAATTGTCTTTCAATTTTTTATACATTTGACTATTGAAGTTGCAGTAACTAACACCGAATGGAATTGTTAACTATTAATTCAAAAATGTTGTACACAAGAAATTCCTTTTTAAATATTGATAAAGATAACAAATGTTATTTTAGAAACGATTACCTAATCTGGTGTTTTTAACTTCAATTGTTAGCTTGAGGCAGACTGATGACATAGTAGAAACGTTACCTGAAATAATATAAAAGAAAATATAACTGCATCTGTTCGAAATTCACGTTTTATTCTAGTACAAGAAAAAACAGAAACTCACTGTCTTCCGAAATTATGCAATTTGGAAATCGTTACCTGAGAAGTTCCATATTTCTCGTAATATGTTGGCCGTTGCTTCATCCTGGTGAAGCTATATGTCAGTGTCTTCATTATAAAGAATTTTGGCTTTTAGTGTTTGCGGATCGTTTCCTTACTATTGTTAAAAAAAAAATCTTGCAGCAGCTACACCAACAGTTTCCCAAATACAAAAGAATGGTTTTTAATTAATTTTTTTGTAAATTCCCAAAACCTATAGTATTACTTATTTTAGCGGTTTGATGATCTAGTGGTTTGCACAGTCTCAGAGTGAAGTTTCATGGTTTCCCTCACTCCTTGGTAAGCGCTGAGAGACGAACACCCTAAGTCGCTCCACTGGCACAGGCGTAGTAATAATTCATGGCCAGCGGATGCCCTCTGTACTTAGCGATAACAGTTGAGGGATGTTAAGGAATAAATTATTAATGATAATAAACTAAAAATGGACTTCACCATTCTCATTTTCAAGCTCAAAAAAACGACGCTCCAAGTTTACGGTATCGCACCGACAGAATTTTATAATGATGTAATGAAAAAAATGTACGGTTTTCGTGGATGGTTGATGTTTTTGATGCTTCAGTTACACTCTCTGTTATACTTTTACGACCACTCCGAAGCTTCTCTGCGTCTCTCCGATCTCCAACTGAACCAAATTGATCGAATTTTCTTGCTAATGCATAAACTCTTAGGGCTGTGAGACATATTTTACACCAAACAATCGTTTCTAAAGACATTGGACGATTTTCAAGAACAATGTTACAATTTTCGTTTGTTGTGGAGTTGTGTATCGATTCATGCTTGAAAATTATATCTTTAAAGGAAAAAAATTGCTATGACAACAAAAGTTAGGATTATTGGAATTGCATGTTCTGTACTTAAACACTTACTTTTTTTAATTATTAATTCGTGCCGTTGAGAAAAAATGATGTGGACATGGTAATATTTAACTACCATTTTTTAAATGAAATTCCTAAATAAGTAAAGGAAAGAAAGGTCTATAATTTCATATAAACACTGTACGAATTTACATCGTAGGCTAATTCATTTTACTCAATCCACTGTAGCCACATAGAATCTATTTGTGAAATTGTGTTTTGTAAATAGAATACATATAAATTTATATTAATCCAGTTTATTATAACACGGTCTCGTGATTTGAACAGAATTCATTGAAGTGAATTCGAAATTCGACTCCAGGACTATTATTGCAGTTATACAATACAGGCGGTTTATATGTATAGCAGTTTTAAAACTGTCAGTAATTAATTCCGATATCAAAGCTAAAATTTTCAATTCCAACGTTTCATATTGTTTCATACGTATTATAAAATAGTGTATTACTGTTGTGCATTGAATTGGTATCGATTACAAGTAGGGTTATTATTTTGTTGCAGATATTAATTCCGATTATTTAGACATGTCTTTCGGTAGATCGCCGGGAACGCCCGGAATGCCGGGCTCGAACCAAAGGACGAAACGGATGAGGACGTCGTTTAAACACCACCAGCTGAGGACGATGAAATCGTACTTCGCCATAAATCATAATCCTGACGCAAAAGACCTGAAACAACTTTCACAGAAGACTGGATTACCGAAAAGGGTGCTGCAAGTAAGTGATTTTATTTTTAGATTTGCATCAAATGTAGTAATAAAAAAAAAATATTAAAACTTTCTTAGAACTTTAGAGGGACTTTTACAAACAATTTTCATTTTGAGAGACGTTAGATACAATACAAGCGCGATATTGAAAATTTTAACACTTTTATTCCCTTTGAAAAGTGTTCAATTTTATAACGATTTCAAATATAAAAATGGAAGCATCGAATTGCAAATAATCCTATTCCTGTTAGAGAAAAATTCAAATAAAAGAATAATAGCAATTCATGACATCCCGCCCAAATTGAAATTTCAATTACAACATTTCAATATTTAAATTAATTGTAATTTTGAATACACCACATTATGAGAGGACAGTAATGCAACATTATTGTAAAATAACATTAAAATTTGATGCAAACTTCTCCTAGACCCCTCACCACAAGCTGCACTAAACTGGCGATACTGATCATCATCAGCAGAAACACTGAATTGTTTGTTGTTGTTGAACAAGTTCAGTGTTTCTGCTGATGATGATAGCTTTGCTATCGAAACGTACGTCCAGTTTAGCGCAGTTTGTGGTGAGGGGTCTAGGAGAAGTTTGCAGCATTACCAGTACCACAGTTTGGAGTATTTTTGTCGTCATTAAAATTTGAACCTTAAATATTTTTTTTACTTCTGTTTAAAATAATTAAATACAAATATTTATCACAAAATTCTAATATTAAGATTGCGCAAAATATGTATTATTCTAGCCTAACTTCTAACCCTATTTTCTTGGGGAATCCCCATTAATGTCACACATGAAAAAAAACATTACCGGTGATTTACCGGTAAACCGGTATTTTAATTTTCATTTACCGAATTACCGGTAAATTTACAATCACTACTTGTTACTGCATACTGTTAACATTTGTTTATTGTCAATGTACCACATACTTCTAAAGTGATTATAAAATAACAACTTTATTTGTTAATAACAGAGTAGGTAATCATAACAGACAAGAAGTGAAATAAATCAATTTAACCAGTTTATCGAGAGGAATCTAAAACTATGAAAATATACAGGGTGTTCGATTCATTTTTTTAAAATTTATGTTACGTGACCTAAAACTAAAAGTTTTAAAATTAATTTAAACACACCATATTATGCACTAATACCTATCCACCAAATTCAACGTTTGTGATTTTCGTAGCCAAGAATAGTGTCTAAATCGTCATGGGACACCCTGTATAATTATCTTATCTCTTCCTTTACATTTGATGGACCGAATCGTAATTTTATATTCCTATACTTGAAATATTTTCGACTTTCAGCGACATTTTAAATGGAAAAAGGATTAATATAAAATAAGAAAATGACTAATAATTCGAAACATTTACCATCATTCGAATTTGGAGTGTCGTAAAAAAACACTCTTTCAGTATAAATTTTTGAACATGCATAATTTAGACAAAAACGCCATCATGACTATGACGTTAATAAATATAAATTTGATGAAATCTCGATAGTTAAGAATCTAAACACAAGGACAAACTACGACACTGACAAAACAGCCAAAAAATTAACTTATGAGATACGAGTATTTTTTTATTGTAGCTACTTGCGAGTACGTCTTTTACTGAAAAAAAAGTATTAATTATAAAATCACAATTAATGTCAATCTATTACGTAGGTACATAAAAGTGCCTACACTTTGAGAATCACCCATAACTTCTTCAATTGTATGAGAATTTATTTTAGATTTATGTTGTAGTAAGACCAAACATAATATACCTTACCGGCTTTTCGATATCAGGAATCAATTACATAAACGGGCACATGCACAAATATGAAATATGAATCCGACATGATACATAGGTATAGGGCAACAAATCACACAAACGGCTCGGTCCGTTGAATTATTGAAGTTGTAGGATCGTTCATAAGACCCGAGGCCTTAACGAGACCCAAGACAAACAACCTCACTCGACTGAAAGATTTTAATAGGCCCAGTTTTTAACGCTAGAGGCTCCACTGCCGGTCGGATGGAGCGATTGTTTATCAATGAAAAAGAGCTGAATTTGCACTTTGAAATGTTTACTCGCCCCATGTTCAAATTAGACTCCTTGTTTGCACAATCCTTTTGTTCGATTTAACAGTCTTTTACTCCGTTCCCTCTTTTTTTCCGCGCTCTCTTTTGAAATTATCTCCACCTTTCGCTAGGCGATGAAGCTACGGACATCAATTGTTTCTACTCGGCCGTATTTTGCTTTTTTTTTTTGTGAAACAAATAATTTTTGTGCCGGAATATCTTTCTCGACCTCGAAGATTTTCTGTTGTGCGAAAAGATAGACCGCATTCTGCGTGTTCATTTTTAATCACCTTGTTCTTTTTTTTAAATTTAATAAAATCCGTTTTCCCTTGAACAATAATGCATTGTTTTACGCAAGGAATTATAAAGGTAGGTTATATTTCATGAAAAAAATAAAGAGCTATTGTTGTTATATCTAAACAATATAATTCATGAATAAATTTATAATAAAGTTTGTAAGAGAATTCATAGGAAAAGATATATGATAAAACTACGTTACAGTTTGAAAAATAAATTCCCAGAGAATAATATTCATTAATAATAAGCGTCTTTCTAAATGGCAAGTTTAAAGTTAGATCTATTCCGTAAAGCTTATATTTCAAACGATAAAAGGTCTCAAAGGTTCCTGCAAGTGATTCTGGTCATTTATCTATAAATATGAGAAGCGTTTATAATTGGAACTTAAGAAAAGACTCTAATAAGAAAAGATAAAATAAGATTACATCCTGCAATGTACAGAGCTTAAACTTGCTTGGTTTTCAAATGCAGCGGCAACCACCTCAACTACGAACAAAAGCATGCACATATAACATATAAAATAAACAAAAACGTGATAAACAATTAATTAATAACAAATATTAGAATGACATTAACATGGTAAATTATATAATGAAAATAAAATTTAATGATTGTGTTTAAGAAAAAGAAATATCCAGCATATTAAAAAAAAATCTTTCCGATTTGATAATATCGTGTGTAACGAATATACCAAGAGCTCACTCTCGACATGCGGATTGCCGTAATATGATAAAAGAAGGATGAAAAATATGATTTCTATCAGTTAACAAAGTCGAGAAATACGCATGCTATTCTGCTAGGCGGTTGTGTGTTTGATATACGTTTCGATTTACCGTCTAAAATTCGCATACTATCGCTGTTTAACGGCAACAACTCACCGCTATTCTCTACCCTTGTCTAACTACTACAAAATGCCATCACCACATCGATCTTTTCAATTTAAATCAATACAACATGGCCCTCATTCCGTTTACTGCGAGGTGAACAATTCGCTAGGCATACGTAAACACAGCCGTAAATTCACTTTCAGTTTAGCCGGCCTTTGATTCATTTCGCTGATTTCTATTTCTTAACAAAACTTTGCCAGATATTAGGGTACAGGTACTCAAATTTTATAACGGTTAGTAAGTTTTGATCGTGGTCAGTAATTTTATAAAAAAAATGTATACTCTCGAAGAAAAACCTTTTATTGTGAAACAATTTATGGTGGCAATTCAGCAGAAGTTACACACGATTTATTTGAAGTAAATTATCCTGAAAGATCAAATTCGTGATACAGTCCGACGATTTGAAACAACGTTTACATTAATAAATAACTAAAATAAAAATGTCATAGCGAAAAATGTCAGTGATATCGAAATAAGTTTGTGCATTACTGCAATAAAATCCTAGCATGACATCTAAACAAAGTGCTTGCGGATTTAATAATAGTGCAAAAGTTTTAAATTTTTCACATAAGAATACATACCAATCGTATTAAATTAGCACATCCTAAGAACTTTTACTCGACGATTATTACTGTCGCCTAGAATTTTATGAATTAATGATAAATATAATATATATAAATATTCCGAACATTTTCAATAATATACTATTTACCGACGAAAAGACAGCTTATTTGCTATCGTTAAGCTTTTTAAAATCTATGTTTATTATTTTATTTGATTATTGACTTTTAAAACCGGATTCATCGATTTTCAGTAAAAATCGGTTTTTAAAACCGATTTTAAAAATAGAGTTGCTATGTATTTTAAATTCGGAAACATATTTAATACCCAATAATCCGATTTTGGTTTTGAAAAGGGTTTTGCTTTTAAAAACCGGTTTTACCGGATACGGTTTTTGTTTTGAAGACGATTAATCGCCATATCCAAAACCGGTTTCACACCGGTCTTAATAAATTCTTGGTTTATCGACTTCCTCGTTTAATTACTAATGCTCTTCCGTTGCTTTTAAATATTTACACTCTGATGTAATTGTAGAAACAGATATATGTCATGGTTTCTCGTGTTTTTTTATGTAATTTGTTCAATCATATGCTGTGTAGAAGGGTTTTTCCTATCTGGATGACTTTCGGGGATGGCTAGCCCAAATTCAAATAAGAACAAACGCCAAATTCCGTCTCACAGATAACCCACACCTGCTCTTTTGACCGGCGAGCCACTGCTGGGAAACAAACTTTTTGTTCGTAGCGAATGGTTTTAGTAATTTTAGCCAAAGATGTTTCCGAACTGTGTTTTCCTCCGTCAGTCGGAGCAGGGCCGTTAGTTAGCCTAAAGAATTGTCGACTTACTCTTCTCGTCGGCTTTCTCTTTACTAGACTGACTTCCTCTCGGGAATTCACTAAGGGTTCAAACTGATCTTCTTTTAGAATGACGAAATAAAAGAATGACTTATGTCTTTTAAAATTATATATTAAGTTTTTATATCATTATAAGCTACAAAATTAAATGGGATATCAAGTGAACAACAAAAAAAAAAAAGTAAACCAAAACACAATTATCTTAATGAATAATTTATCATACTAATTTACTGAGGGAGAGTGGGAGAGAGAGAGCGAACGAGTCACGATTTTTATGTATTTGCAATGGTTAGTCTTAAGCAGAATTTTTAAACATCTTACCGGCCGAAGTGGGAAAAATAGTTCTTCACGTAATCCAAATTTTTAGGCACAAAACTTTGCACAACACACACACAATCTTTTTAAGCCAAAGCAAACTAAAAGGGGGGTAATTTACATGAATTTGATCACAAATCAAAATACCTTTCGAGGAAAGCTTGTGCTTCCTGTTCTCGAATTTTAAGCGTATTTTGATTGCAAAAACTAAGTTGAGAAGTTTTATTTTTTTAAGATTTAGAGACACTCGACGAGGAAGAACGCGGGCTTATTCCTGAAGCTAGTTTGAAGGATCGCGAACTAATTAATTCAAACCCGCTATGTAAGGGTTTTTATAAACTCTAGTTGTGACGTCATTTTGCACCGATAACTAGTTCGTCCTCTCTTTACAGGAGGGCGCAAGTATGACCGAAGGCGTTATTTTTCTGACTTTCAGACGTCCTACTTAATAAGACCGTGAGAATTGCCAACTCGGCGTTTTGTATCACACAACGAACAAGGTAATAGATAACATTCATTGGACAAAGTAATAGATTAAAATACAAAGTATTACCATGTTATTTTAATTACGCGAGTCTTTAAACAAAGAATAGATTGTCGTCTCCGGCGAGCCAGCGCTTGTTATTGCAAAAGCCACGGTACTTATCAACTACGCATTAAAAAAAATGAATTTAAATACTTGCATTATACAGGATGGAATTTCGAATTCTTACAGCTGCACTAAAGGTCTCTCGATGTTGAACGTTAGCGGTAAAAACCTTTATTCGTACACTCCGCGACTATTCCATAATTTTATTGATTGACCATATCTGCCGATAAATGGCACTTAAAAGCATGTCATGAAAGGCATGGGAAGTTTATCCATGCCTACACAGATACACATAGACATACTTGGCAGTTTAATTTTTTTATAGTAATTAAAATAAATGCATATATAATTAGAGCCGTGTACATTTCGCGTAAAGTTATTTTTAGATTTTATATGTATTAGAGGCATTAACATCCCACATTAAAATCAAATGCTAATGCAATACATGTAAGTATGTATAAACCTTGATATCTGGTACATTTTTCACGAATCTTATATAGCCACCGTGAAAGGTTAATTAGTTGTAAGGCGACGTTCTGTGAGGCAAGTTTAGTAATTTTACATTTTTCGCCGCATTACTTATGATTTTATAAATATTAATCCGTGCCGCATGTGTGTGTGTATGTGTGTGTCTGTGCGTGTGTTACTAATTACTGGAAAAGCGAAAAAATGTATGCGTACACGACTGAAAACTCCTAGTAGGATCGTAAACACTTACATATATAGAAGCAGAGTAACGCGAAACAGATTAATCAGCTGCAAAGTTGGTAACACGCGTTGAAATATATAATTTACGTATAAATTTCTGTACGGTGTTTTATTTTTAATCTCTACGACTACCAGTTTCTAATTAAACAATTTATTTGTGGTCGGTTGTTAATTATTATGTGTTGACATTTGCATTAGACTGTATATTAACTGATGTGTCATACATAGTTATGTTCAAATTAGATAACTAATGATCTGCACACATAGTAGAGTT
This sequence comes from Protaetia brevitarsis, assembly GCA_004143645.1. Taxonomy (NCBI): domain Eukaryota; kingdom Metazoa; phylum Arthropoda; class Insecta; order Coleoptera; family Scarabaeidae; genus Protaetia; species Protaetia brevitarsis. Next base: position 59,372 of record RXPK01004905.1, read on the forward strand.
ATGAGATTCCCACGAAAACACAATGAGGACAGAAACTAGAAACAAATTTTCAAAGTATTGAATGTTTCAGCAAATAATTGGAATGCCAATCTTGATGTGCAATACTGCAATTTTAACTTTAAAACATAATTTAAATTATGTACCTACGCTGTAAAAACTTAATACGTAAGTATTACTTACTTGTTGCAGTTATCTACTTATCGTTGGCAACTTAGGTCATACAATGCCATTGAAAAGTAAAATAAAATCAGAATTTATATTTTAAATATTTATTTTATATACCCTACTATGCTAACGGCTGTAATTTAATACCAATTCAGACCACTAAAGAATATAAAATATTCATTTATAAATACGTACTACACTACTAACTATCTAAATATCATAGCGTAACCTATCTAATTGTTTAGCAGCATTACTAAAAAAATCCCACCATTCGACTAGTTATTCCTAATATCTGTTTCGCGTCGCGGCCAAGTAAATCCCGTACCAGCTTCCGTACGCGACCACCACTCATCAGTGGGTAGACATTCAAATAAAACATGCTCTGCTGTATCTACCCCACCACATTCACAATGCGAATCATTACCCCTCGCAATTCTACATTTTTTTTTAAGTTAGGGTGGGCACCTATAGTCCAGGCACTTGAGCTAGGTGCTCATTGTACCGTCCCTATTATATCTCTTACTTCCACTCGAGCAGGTTGGTGTTCTCTATAAAGCACAGTATCTTGTCCGGTAGAAACTTGAGAACCTCCGAGGGCTCTAATGGATCTTTCCCGCTATGTTTCTGCCTGAGTACTTTCAATTCCTCACATGTGCAGATTACAAGTAAAATCGACTCCTGCTGTAGTTCGCACCATCTTCTGCACCATGGTTCGCTTACTCGACTTATGTTGTATAGATGCTGTTTAGGGGCAGTGTCCAGTTACCAACCCAGTAATGGTTTTAACTTTTTGTAGCTGCCTCTGAGGAGGTTATCAGAGAATTTAGCATCTCCATCCCCCATTAACGCTTTAGTATGGAGTTGACCTTCAGTCGATCTATTCTATTCTCCATTTATTTGTACTCTCTTTATTTAACCAGGTTCACATCTCCCTTTTAGCAGAGTCCTTGGTAATTCCTGGCGCTAGACCTAAGAAGTGTCTTTTAGAGCTCTCCTTGGCTAGTTCGTCGGTTATTATATTACTCTTTATATCCTCATATCCTAGCACCCCAATCAGAGACACCGTGTGGTCTCGTACCAGTGTATTCAAGGATTGTTTGTAGTCTGTAACTAGTATCTATACCAAGTTCCTTACCGTAAAACCTAGAGCTAGTTTTTTTTTCAAGTAATTTACAATTTTAAATAAGGACTTTCAGGCATTATACGGTTGTATTGTTATGTTAATTTTCGTTGTCATATGCTGCTTCATTGAATCTTGTGACATGGCAGTAAAAACTGTCAGAGACTTTTTTTTAAGATGTTTGATAGAACCTAAGCATTTATATAATCCACCACAGACATTTTTACTATTAACTTGTTAAAAAAGCGGTTGCTTACTTTTTTGATTTTACAATAACAATATTTGGAAATTCAAAATAGGAGTTCCATCATACTCAAATATTATATTTGAGTTTGGCCTAAAATCAAGAGTTTAATAGGAATCACACCTATAAAAAGTCACTAAACCGTTTCAGCACATTGCTTTGTTCCATTTTGCGTTTACTAAATCGTTTGCCTCATAAATAAATGTGAAAACCTTTTTGCATGTATATTACAGTTTTAAACCTTTCTTTCGTTTTAATTATAAAAGGATTATATGATTACGTATATATTTTATACTCTTTAAAAACAGAGAAAACTAATTTACATTTAGATGCAAATAATTACTAAAACCCATTAGCTGCATTCCTTTATTGAACATCATTGTAATAGTGCCTAATGCATCTAGTAAAATCTAATCGGAACAATAATTGTTTTACATTAATCCTATAAGAATCACATACTATCTACACTCGAAAGGCAGACGTTAATAATTTCAGGAAGCAATTATATTACCCATTCAATATCTAAAGATGAAAACGACATTAACGCAGAACTATATTCTTAGAATGTTATCTGTAGATCTGGTTATTACGATTACCAGAGATTCATTATAAATTCATAAGGCCTTTTCTCGATTAACGCAGACGATTTCCGACAGATAACAAAACTTTATTTATTTAGTTTCATTGCATTTGAAAGTCAGGTGGCGATGGGAAAAATTACAAATGAAGCAATAACCAGTGGGTTCTTCTGTAGCAATTTCTATGTAGTAGTATTCATGTGGTCGTGAGGCTACTGTATTATATTTTTGTTATTAAGAGTCATAGGGAAATTATCTAGCTAGAGTAGGAACATTTCAATTGTTATGGAACCCACATAGTACTTAGAACAGGTAGCCTCGTGTAGTATCTTTTTTAGGTGGAACACGGGGTTAGGATGATTTGTAATAATTTAGAGTTCATAAATAAAGAATGTAGCAATTTCTCCTACCCCTACTGCTATAGATTATAGTTATTTACAATTTTGCTTAATAAAAACACTCACATTTCCGAAATTATAAATGTATGACCATTAAAGTAATAACTAGGTACATTAACGTCAGGCTATTTTCCTTTTGTATGATATACTAATGTTTATTAGGGAAAAATAATTAATTTTATGCAATTATCTCAATGTTAACTATATTTATCATGTTTCTTTTGTCAACAAAATGAATACTAACGAATAATAATAATATAATATACTTTATTTTAAATATTCATCCAACAACAGCAACAAATTCTGCATGAAAAGCATTAATATAAAAAGTTAGAAACAAATTAAAACAAAATTAAAATTGTATTTAAATATCAGGGCTGAAATTATTACAAAAAAAATACGTTTTTGTTAATACAAACTTTTAAGTTTCCAAAGATCTATATTTTTGTGCATTTGATAAGCGGCGAGTTCGATACTGGATATATTCACACATTGGAAGTGTTAAAACTAGAAACAATAATTTGTGCGACTTGATTTTTTGGCATCAGAATGACTATATTTAAAGCAAACTATGGGAAAAATGTGAACTTTATATCTTAATAATTTTTTGCGGAAAGAAAATTATCTCTTAGTTTTTGGTGAAGAAATTTATTTATGTGAGCTGACTAGTACAGAAATTTTTAGTTATTGCGCGTCCATCTACGAGTGTAAAGCGTTAAAAAAATGCCTAGAGTTCGAGGACGTCAAAATTATAACCGTGTTAGTGACTTTGGCAGGGGTAGAATTGTACCCATCGAGATATTGGTTTGTCATATCGCGAAATTGGCTACCGCGTTAATTGCACTGCAATGATGGTAATGCGTGTGTGCTGTGTGTGGACAAAAGAACGTAGAGGAACACGAAGAAAACCAACTGCTCAACCGAGGCGTACCACAGTGCGTCAAGATAGGCGCTTTAGACAACTAGCTCTACGATATCGTTTTACTACTACGTGTCAAATCTCTGACCAATGGTTTGGAGAAGATGGTAGACGTGTTACTATACGTATAACGCTGTATTCGAGCCTTTTGACTTTTTTCATACCGTCCACGATTGATGCTTCCTTTGACTGCGGACCACTGTCGCCAAGGTTTGAACTGGTGCAGAGAACAGCAGCATTGGGAGGCAGATTGGCAAAATGTCTTCCTCAGCGATGAATCGCGATTCTGTCTAGGTATGCACGATGGCCGTAGAAGGGTACGACTCCGGCGTAGAGAGCGACGTGATATTGGGTTTGCTGTTGAAAGCCATGTACCTACACACGACTCTTGGAGTAATGGTTTGGGGGGCTATTGGCTATGGTACCTGATCACCACTTCTCTTTATTCGAGGCAGTATGACAGCTGCGCGTTATGTTGACGATGTTCTACAAACCACTTTACTAGCTTATCTAGATGGTCATCCACGCGTCTTTTTTCAGTAAGATGACGCGCGTCCCCGTATTGCGTATCAAACTATCGACTTCCTCCAAGAAGTGGGCGTTAATGTTTTGTCGTAGCGACCTTGCTCATCGGATTTAAAAACTATTGAGCATATGTGAGATCATGGGGAGGAGATTCCACTTTGCAGCATCCTCCACACTCTGGCACAGTAATGCACAAAGTTCAAATTGCTTGAAACGAGGTGCCACAAGTAGATATCGACCATCTCAGTTTGTCGATGCCTAGACGTGTACAGAAGTGTACTCAGCTATGGGATCGCCAAACACATTACTATTTTTTTACACATTACATGTTAATAAAATCTCTTGCAAATATGATCCTTTCATTTTTTATGTAAAACTATCACATTGCCAAAATCAAGTTGAACAAATTATTCCTTCTAGGTGTAACACTTCTAATGTCACAGATATTTATCAAACTGTTTAAACTCTACCTTTTATTAATTGTTTTTTAGATATAGGTAACGCACCTATAGTAGGTATAATAAGATTTTTTTTGATCTTTATCGTGTATAACAACATGCCGACAAGATTCATAACAAACACAAAATTAGCGACTCTTATACATATGTGCAGGATCCTCATCGTGTAGGTCGAATAAGAGTCAGGCTGTATTCATGATAGGCACGAAATTAACTTGATCTTGTAGGTGGTGACTTGAATTGATTGGGGAAGAATTGTTAGTTGTGAATGGTACTTCTTCAGCCGTCCTGATTACTATGCATTACTTGGAAAACTGAGCAATGGAGCCGCAATGGAGGTAATTCCAAACCTGCCACCTCTACGTAGGCATATATTACATAGAAGGAATTACTAGGTATGCAGGATATAGATAGACATGCACAGTTAAGCACCGATCAGTAAATTACATGGTTCTGACCATCAACACTTATTATATAAACTTAAGCACACATCCACTATGGGCATGCCAAGCGATAACGTGGTTCAGGAATATAACACAGATAGATAATACCCGATAAGAAGAACTGAGAGAAGGACCTCTTGAATAATAGTAACTTGAACTAGTATAGCGACGACCCAAAAACTGATATTGGAATAGCAGCCTAGAAAGCGCTTTTCGGTTAGGTTCAATAAGGACTTAATGGTGCACGATGGAAGTTGAGGTTGCTATAACTCATCACAGCAATTGATTCTAAAATTGTTTGGGATTGTGTAAGCACCCTAAGTGAGATAGGCATCCAAAGGAAATTAACATTGGCTTGGATTTCTAGCCACATGGGCGTGAAAGAAAACGAAGCCACGGGCAATCTGTTCAGACGAGCTCGTTTCTTCGGCATTACAACATGCCAAGTTTCAAAATCCACTAACGAAATGATACATAATAACTCCAAGAAGCTGAATTTAGTAAAGACTGTAAAGTCAGAAAGATTGTCAAAATTATAGTGGATCTACTGACCAATCACTGTAGACTAGCTAGGCACATGTATAGCACAGGTCTCGTAGAGGACGCTACTAGCAAATTCTATCATGGAGAGAAAGGAATCCCAATCTCCATGTTCTGTGTCACTGCGACGGCCTGGCGAGCATAAAGTTTTTTTTGGACGGAGCTCAGGAAAGCTCACAGCGAAAAGTTACATAAAGAAGATTCTCTCAAAGATAGTAGGTCTATTAAAAAAAAATCAAAATTGAAGAGCACCTTCTAGAACAAAGGAGATCACAATAGATTCGAAACGATCGCGGCTAAACAGACTCTTATGGCTACCCCAGCCCTCAATCTAGTCTATCATAGTTAATCCTTTCTTCGGTGTGTACAATGTCAGCAAGAAAGTATTAAAAATTCTCATATATCTATATTAGGCAATATTATTATTTTAGCTCCTCATTTCATTTGATTATATTGCAATTTATTTCAAAGGTTTCCATCTCGGCATCATTTATATTAATCCTAATTTTAGCATCATAGTTCTACTACTACTAGGTAGTATATGATAGATGATTTTATCATGGGGCTGTATTCTATAATTTTTTTGTACAGACAATTTTCTTCAAAAATAAAAAATAGAGCTGTAATTAAAGAAACTTCTGTGGGCCATCTGTACAATGCGGTGTTTCTGAGCATCCTCATGAAATAGCTTTAGATATTGGTAACTAATACGTTTTCAGAGTTATAATTCCTTAGTTATAGGTTGAATGTTACACTATAAGAAAGACCTTCATGAGAGAATTTGTTTTATCTCAAATCAAACTATGCCCTAATTTTTTTCTCTATAATGCGTAGATAGTATAAATAAGTATAAGAAATTTTACCTGTATCTTGGAGCTAAAAGGGTAAATGTAAAATGCTCACATTTGAGAAAATTGCGCTTAAAGTTTTTTATCAAAAATACTTTTAATTACAGCTAAAATTGAGTGCAACAACTTTAACTCGATCAAAGTGTGAAAATAAATAAAGTGCAATGGTTTACTAAAAACAGCAAACTATTGACATTGGCCATTTTAGCGCCAAGCCACAGAATGCTTACATATTTTATTGTACCTGGATGTGATAGTGAAAAATAAGCATATATTATTAGTTAACGAATTAGTGTAATATATTATTAGTATTATTAAAAGCGTAATTTTCTGTGAGATAAATCGCAAATCTGAAAGTGTAAAAGATAAATAATAAAACCGAGTCTACATTTAAATTGCCAAATTATTCATCACTAAAACCTGAATTTACCTGTTAAAAAAAATTGAAAGGAAATTGTTTGACAAGAAAAATAACGAGAATTAAACGTACGCAAACGCGAAGTCTGTTGGAATTATAATTATTATAAACATCTTCTATCTTTTTATCTCTAAAAAAATTGATTGAAGCGTTAGGAAAAGCGGTAACTTTGAAGTTTTTTTTTTTTGCCGAAACACTATCATAAACCCCGGTAATAGCATCGCTAGAGTGGAGCGAACACTTGACAAATGAATTCAGAAATAATCGTGAAAAATGAAGACTTTAATACCGAGCGCGCTATTTATAATAAGGAAACGAAACCAGACAATGTGTATTTCTGGGACCGCATTATTCATAAAGCCGAGTACGTCACCTCCACAAAACACTTTTATCTCGAGCACAATTTTTCTCCGTTATCTCAAAATCGGGTGAGCGGCACGCATGGTCGACTGTACAAAGGGCGCCCGACTACGCGCCATCCACCATTTCTATTTCTGCTAATTGCTGGAGGCGGCCGCGACGGAATACCACGATGAGAAATGACTTGCGACTGAGTGATTGCCATGGAGACATCGTAAACTCTCCTGTGAGGTACTTACGGATTGCATCCGCCATTCGTCTCTCTTCAAATCGATGCAATAAATCAAAACCCATAATATACGGAGCGTATGCAAGCATTACCTTACAATTTGACAGATTCATTGGAATTCCTGAAATTATCTTAAGCTGAATATTATTACCTTGCCCATTTCATTTCCAAGCGGATCATATATTATTTTCAGGCAATATAATGTAGTATACTGTATTTAAAATTTGGAGCTAACCCTATAATATAACTGAATTTGATTTTACTGCCTGAATGTGTATAATTGTGCTT